>APFE031644836.1:1401-16582 GCA_000404065.3 Pinus taeda
TAAAAGTCACTTTAAAATTAGACTTAGTAACTTTATCACTTAAAGTCACTTTTAAATTAGATTTTAACTTTATCAAAAATTATAAAGTCACTTTAGGAGAAAAATTAAAATCTTTTGGACACTTTTCCCTAGGCCAAAGATCAAAGCCTAAGGGAACCACCTATCCTCCGGTACTAAATTTCAACAATCAGCGGATCGATGTCGGCGATGCCATGAGGCAAGGGAAGGACCCTCGGGGCTATGCGACATGCGATTGTGATATATCACATCACAACATTGCATCACAACGATATAAAGGGACGATAGCATGTCAGACCCGACGAATTTTATAAGCGCGGTTTGATAAATTTTGAGTTCCGATATATGTCGGCTCTTCTGTGTATTGATGCATTTTGGGATAAAAACTGAAATACAAAGGTAAAACACCCGAAGCGATAAAGCTGAACCCAAAGGGGAATTATAGGCATAATTCATAAAATTTGAGTTTCGTAAAGGTGCAATTTCGAGCGGGCCTTAGGTGGAAAGCGGTATTGGGCTGGCTCCACTTGATCCCACACACTGGTCGACACATGGCTAGTGGAGGAGAGAGAAAAACTGCCTTTTCGGGCAGGTAACCTCAGTACTCCTAAGCTGCCCGAAAATGGATATCGACCGTTCGATCGAAGATCTCACAAATCAACGGTGGGGATTTCTATAATGGCCAAAGGCAGACCCGATGCGATATTAGGGTAGATTCGATAATATTTAAAGTCCGATAGAAGGCATTTTGCCGGGTTTTTCAATGTATTTCCCGTGTATTTGGAATTTTGCCCAATATGCCTACGCGATGCGATATGTTGCCTAATGGTGGACCCAATAGGGGTTTTAGGGGCAATTTAATGGAATTTCACATCCGAAATTCATGCCGGATAGTGTATTTTCCAAGAAAACCTCTACGTAATGGATTTTCTCTAATTTCGGGTTTTGCCTAAGGAAAAGCTCTGAAACCTCTATAACCGCTCCAAATCATCATGCCACGCTGCAAGCGGACATTTTTACAGGCAATGATACATTTTGAAGCCACAAAGCCAGATGGCCAGTCAAACTGACAAGGCGCAGGGAAGCCGCAGAGGCACAGAGAGATGATGATACACAGAGAAACTGCTGGGGGAGGCCGAAAAGCCGGAAAAGTACCTCAAAAGAGGCAGAGAGCTCAATTGAGAGCAGAGAGAGCGAAATCTAATGCGTAAGGCAGCTGAGGGAGTCGCTTGGAGGTCAAGTGAACCATTGATGCACGCAGAGGCCGAGAAAGAGCTCAGAGAAGCCAAAGCCAAAGAGCCAGAGCCAGAAAATAGAGAGCTTCACAGCCAGGGATGAGATGGTGTTCTAAGCCCACTGAGTTCTGTGTAAACCAGTGGAGTTGAGCATGGAGGTTGTAAAAGAAATATTGCCATAATCCCAGAGAGCCTAGTTGAGTTGACTAGAGCTCAAAGAGACATAGCCCGAGTTTTGGGTGAACTCCATATTAAACTTGCTATCTTATGTGTGATGTTCATTTGTCCATTGTTATATGTTTTATATCAATTTAAGCAAATCAATTTACAACACATAGACAGTTTTAAAACAAACATAGACATACACCTTATTGTCAAGTACATTATTAATTTCGCATTGGTATACACCTTATTGTCAAGCACATTATTAATTTCGCATTGGTTAATCATAGTTATCTTGGGAATAATTAAGCTTTGGAAGTGGGAGAGGTTCTTCTAAGCTTGACAAGAAGCCTTTAGTGCCGGAGAGGTTCTTCTAAGCTTGACAAGAAGCCTTTAGTGCCCCATTTTCAAATCACTCAGAGATGAAGAGAAACTTGTTTTCCTTGGTCGACATCCGCTAGTAAGGGAACTCCATTCATATGTTTGATGGCAAATTTGAGGTCACAAAAGCATCAAGTCACTCACTTGTCATGATGGGGATAAAAGAAGAAACTCAAGCCATCAAAGCTTGGCACAATCAGGCTCAAATTTCCTAGTATTGCAAACTTTCTACATGATGTTTTATATCTCTCGGAGATGAGGAGAAACTTTTTGTCCTTGGTCGACATTCACTAGCAAGGGAACTCCATTCCAATGTTTGATGGCAAGGTTGAGGTCAGAAAAGCATCATATCACTCACTTGTCATGATGGGGATAGAAGAAGAAAGACTTTTGAAGCTTGTTGGCATTATGATGCATGTGTTTTCCTTGATGGCAACTCAGTTGTAACAGAACAAGTATATGGTAACTAGCCATTAAAGCTTGGTATAATCAGGCTCAAATTGTTTGGTCTTCCAAACTTTCTACATGATGTTTTATATCTCTCAGAGATGAAGAGGAACTTTTTGTCCTTGGTCGACATCCGCTAGCAAGGGAACTCCATTCATATGTTTGATGGCAAATTTGAGGTCACAAAAGCATCAGATCACTCACTTGTCATGATGGGGATAGAAGAAGAAACTCAAGCCATCAAAGCTTGGCACAATTAGGCTCAAATTTCCTGGTCTTGCAAACTTTCTACATGATTTTTTGTATCTCTCGAAGATGAGGAGAAACTTTTTGTCCTTGGTCAACATTCACTAGCAAGGAAACTCCATTCATATGTTTGATGGCAAGGCTGAGGTCAAAAAAGCATCAGATCACTCACTTGTCATGATGGGGATAGAAGAAGAAAGACTTCTGAAGCTTGTTGGCATTAAGATGCATGTGTTTTCCTTGATGACAACTCACTTGTAACAGAACAAGCATATGGTAACTAGATGAATCTACAAGTCAGATCATAGGTGATAGAATGATGGAACAGAATAATGGGTCAAAGGTTTACGAATCAAAATCAAAAGATTGACACAGGAAATTAGGTGTTGTCCTTGATGGCAACCTACCTGATGAGTTGTCCTTGATGATAACCTATTTGATGAATGGACTAAATGATAAAGGTATAAATAAATGTGAGAGAATGCATGGGAGTTGTGTTTACAGATGTGACACAATACCAAGCAGTTCAAAGGAATCAATTCAAAAGAATGATAAAATTGGAAGTTCAAGAACTATACATGTGTTTTGTTAAGCCAAATTGCGTATGCACGCAAGTTTAGTGAAGAAAAGTAGCATATGGTTTTTGCACCATGGTATTCTAAATACCAGGGATTCCTACCATGGTATTGGCTCATAGTAATGAGCACGGCAAAGAATATTGATCCCGTCAAAGAATACCATCGGCGTAACTACAGCTTTGACCCGAGGTATTGAAAAAGGATAAAACTATATAACGAGGTGAAGATCAAAGTGTGAGTGTGTGCAAGTGATGAAAATATTATGAAGAGTTAGATCAAAATCAAATATGCATGTTATGGGTTTTTAATGTTTTGCTTGATCTGAACTAAGTATGCACCTGAGTGTTTGATGTCGGATGAGAAGATAGATCTGAAATAATTATGCACTAATGATGGATCAGGATCATGAGACTTGAAATGAGTTATCATTTAATGATCAGATAATGGATAGGCTAGATCTGAGAGTTAACGCATGTTTTATCCTTTAAATGCTATGATCTAGGTATATTTGAAGTCTTGAAAATATGCAAAGTTATAAGTTATTATTTGTAGATCTACTTGAAATGAGTTATCATTTAATGATCAGATAATGGATAGGCTAGATCTGAGAGTTAACGCATGTTTTATCCTTTAAATGCTATGATCTAGGTATATTTGAAGTCTTGAAAATATGCAAAGTTATAAGTTATTATTTGTAGATCTATAGGCAGGTTCGCCTTGGTGAAGGCGCATATACACACGGATTCAGCACTTCCAAGTAGCGTATGCAAAGGAAGGGCTTGTAGTTCAGAAATCGCTGATCTATCTGATCAATGCTGATGTTTTTTTGCTGTTTGTCAATGATGTCTTCATTATTAGATCTGAGGTGAAACTAATTGTATAAGGAGATTGAGTCTGGCTGACTGAATGATTGAGTAAGAAGAGTGATCTTTGCTACCATAAATTTAGAACTCTATAATGTCATAGTAGATCTTCAAAATGTCTTTGATTGGTACAATTTTGGTTCAGAAGATTTATGATTCAATACATTTGGAGGTATACGCAAGTTGAGTTACAAAAAGTAGCATATACATGCAAGTTGTCCTCAATGTTTGATGACGGATGAGAAGATAGATCTGAAATAATTATGCACTAATGATGGATCAAGATCATGAGACCTGAAATGAGTTATCATTTAATGATCAGATAATGAACAGGCTAGATCTAAGTGTTAATGCATGTTTTATCCATTAAATGCTATGATCTGGGTATATTTGAAGTCTTGAAAATATGTGAAGTTATAAGTTATTATTTGTAGATCTATAGGCAGGTTCACCTCAGTGAACGCGCGTATACACGCGGATTCGGCACTTCCAAGTAGCGTATGCAGAGGAAAGGCTTGTAGTTCAGAAATCGCTGATCTATTTGATTAGTGTTGATGTTTTTCTGTTGTTTGTCAATGATGTCTTCATTAGATCTGAAGTGAAACTAATTGTATAAAAGGATTGAGTCTGGCTGACTGAATGATTGAGTAAGAAGGGTGATCTTTGCTGCCATCAATTTAGAACTCTATAATGTGACAGTAGATCTTCAAAATGTCTTTGATTGGTACATTTTTGGTTCAGAAGATTTATGATTCAATATATTTGGAGGTATACGCAGGTTGAGTTACAGAAAGTAGCGTATACATGCAAGTTGTCCTCATTGAAGTAGCGTATACATTCTGACATATGATTTTTGAGGTTGCAGTTGGTTTTGGTTGTTGATGCAATGTTCTGATTTCAATTCGGTGTACTGCTACAGTGATCTGATTGTTCCAGTTGATTGGTTGAATTTTGATTAAGTGTCAGTTAGCTGGGTTTTGAGTGAATGGTTGATTCAGTTGTTTCAGAAATCGATGATTGGGTGATTAAGTTGTGTCAGAGGTTTCAGTGATTGTTTGATTCAATTGTGTCAGAGGTTTCAATGATTGGTTGATTCCGAAATTGATGATTGGGTTTCAGTTATGTCAGAGATTGATGATTGGGTTTCAGTGATTGATTGATTCAGATGTGTCAGACATTGATAATTGTGTTACTAAGATGAGTTACAGTTTGATTATCGATATTGAGCTTCAATGTTGATAATGGGTCCAGTATGAAAATTTGATGAAACGTGTTCTACAAGTTATGATGTGTTGAAGCCGATGGATCCAGTCTGAAAATTTGATGAAACGTGGTCCATGGAGGATGCTGAGGGTTGAAGGCTTCAGTGAGGAAGTCAAAGCTTCCTGCGAATAGAAGTTGGTGATCAGATCAAGGAGTTGGAGCTCCCTTCCAATAGCAGCTAGAGAACGAATGAAGGTTGTAGCCTTCTGCAGGTTGGTGCCTACGTACTGGTACAAGTTTACATCAATACAAGAACCAAGGGGTTGCAGCTCCCTTCTAGTAGAAGCTGGAGAACGAGTGAAGGTTGTAGCCTTCTGCAGGTGGGTGCCTGCGTACTGGTATGAATCTGCGCCAGTACAAGAATGCAAACAACTTTTTCATTATATTAAAAAGAAGACAGAGACGACAGCAGCAAGTGGCTTTCTCCCACATTGGGTTTCCACCTTAAATCTTGGTGTTCATGTGTGTTGCTTATGTGTGATGGTTTATTTTGAGAAGTGTTTTCGGTGAAAATCACATCATAATTCATTTGTGTGTTTCAAACCAACAAGTGACAAGTTGAAGACCTAGATCATGGATACAGGTTAAATAGAGAGAACAGATCATTCAGCGGCTATATTTGACCAAGGAAAAACTACATTGGAACTGGACTCAACCAAGAGATAGGGAAAGGGAAATTTAGATAATTAATTAATTAGTTAGTTAGTTTTTGTTATATTTATTTCCATTTGTAATTAAATGTGACCGCTTGTATTTAACCAAATTGAGCTTAAACTAAGAACTAATTAATAATCAAACCACATAAACTATATAAAAACCTATATTATTATATATTATTATAGGAATATTAAGAAAAATTAATAATGTTCATTAATTAGATAACCTAATTAGTTAGTTAAATCTTTGACTAATTCTAAATTTAATTTATTTAACTATATGCCTAAAATTAAATAGAATATAAATAAAAGTCAATGAAGAACTATGGAAAAAATATGTAATATTTTAATTAGTAGTTAATTCGATTATTAAAAATTATTTATTATATATTATTTAAATAAAGATGTCAAAAAAATTAGAACTAATTAACTAAAACATATTATTCCTAATTTTAAGCTAATTAAGATTAAAACATTAAAATTATTAAATAATTGATAAAAAATTGAACAAAAATCAATCAGAAGAAAAGGAATAAAAGGGAAAAACAAAATGAGAGGGAAAGAAGACTAGCACGTTGTTGCTATTTATCTAATGCTTAATAAAGCACTGATGCATTGGCTGAAGACAAACATATGATGAATTAACTGAATCATAAGTTTATTGGATTTATAAAAAATTGAACAAAAATCAATCAGAAGAAATGGAATAAAAGGGAAAAACAAAATGAGAGGGATAGAAGACTAGCACGTTGTTGCTATTTATCTAATGCTTAATAAAGCACTGATGCATTGGCTGAAGACAAACATATGATGAATTAACTGAATCATAAGTCGTGTATGGAAATATGAATATGAAAAGAAAACGTTATTGATTTGAAAACACTAATTCACCCCCCTCCCCCCACCCCTAGAAGAGAAGGAATAAAAGGGAAAAACAAAACAAGGGGTAAAGAAGACTAGCACATGGTTGCTATTTATCTAATGCTTAATAAAGCACTGATGCATTGGCTGAAGACAAACATATGATGAATTAACTGAATCATAAGTTTATTGGATGTACGCTAGTTGCCTTAAGGAGAGTGGCGTACCCACGCAAGTTCCTTTTATAAGTTCCTTTTACTAAAGTCGTGTATGGAAATATGAATATGAAAAGAAAAAGTTATTGATTTGAAAACACTGATTCACCCCCCCTCCCCCCACCCCCAGAAGAAAAGGAATAAAAGGGAAAAACAAAACGAGGGGGAAAGAAGACTAGCACATGGTTGCTATTTATCTAATGCTTAATAAAACACTGATGCATTGGTTGAAGACAAACATATGATGGATTAACTGAATCATAAGTTTATTGGATGTACGCTAGTTGTCTTAAGAAGAGTGGTGTACCCACGCAAGTTCCTTTTACTAAAGTCGTGTATGGAAATATGAATATGAAAAGAGAAAGTTACTGATTTGAAAACACTGATTCACCCCGCCCCCCCCTCACCCCCCAATATTTTCCCAACAATTGGTATCAGAGTGGGTCCTTTGGCAGAAGCTTGATCGCTTGAAGGAGATCCGTTGTAAAAATGGGAAAGAAACAAAAGAAGAAAGCATCTCAAAGGAAGAAAACATCTCAAAGGAATAGTGAGAGTGAGAGAGACGATTGACTACTAGGTGGAAACAATTATTCAAATTTAAAATCACCTCAAAATGAAGATGAACAAGCAAAAAAGTTATCAAGTACTAATTTTTGGTCCATTTTTGGTCCTTGGTGATATATTTCTCCGTTCATGCACTATTGAAGATAATGAATGTGACAATGAAACAATTGAATTTGCTCTTATGAGTGAAAGTGAAAGAAATATAATAGAGACAGAAGTTAAAAGGCTCACAGATAAAATTAAAAATCAACAAGATCTATTTGATGAAAGGGAATGTACCTACAAAGAAGAGGTTACCAAGTTAAATACTCAATTGGAGGAAGAAAACGAAATAAGGAAGCAGTACAAGGCCAAGGAATATTAATGTCAAAAGGTGCAAAATGAAGTAACATCATTGAGAAATCAAGTGAATGAAAAGGATACAACAACCAAGGAACTTAAAGAAAGAACCAATTATTGTGAAGGTCTTGAAGCTGAGGTCATCTCTCTAAAAGAATATCTTGAAAATCAAACAAGAAGAATGAAAAACTACTTCAAGCATTTGAAGAACAAGAAAATGAGATTCTATTAAAAGAGCGAACAATATCAGGTTGAGGTAAATATCCTAAAAGGTAAAATAAAAAGATAAACTTTTACGATTTCAAGATAGTACTAAGATTTTGGATAATATTCTTAATAGTCATATCAGGTTGAGGTAAATATCCTAAAAGGTAAAATAAAAGGATAAACTTTTACGATTTCAAGATAGTACTAAGATTTTGGATAATATTCTTAATAGTCAAAGGTAAATATCCTAAAAGGTAAAATAAAAGGATAAACTTTTACGATTTCAAGATAGTACTAAGATTTTGGATAATATTCTTAATAGTCATATCAGGTTGAGGTAAATATCCTAAAAGGTAAAATAAAAGGATAAACTTTTACGATTTCAAGATAGTACTAAGATTTTGGATAATATTCTTAATAGTCAAAGGTCTCCTGCTCTAAAAGAATATCTTGAAAAATCAAACAAGGAGAATGAAAAACTACTTCAAGCATTTGAAGAACAAGAAAATGAGATTCTCAAATTAAAAGAGCGAACAATATCAGGTTGAGGTAAATATCCTAAAAGGTAAAATAAAAGGATAAACTTTTACGATTTCAAGATAGTACTAAGATTTTGGATAATATTCTTAATAGTCAAAGGTCTCCTGCCATCAAATCTGGCCTTGGTTTCCATAAAACTATTAAAGGTGAATCTAGCTCACAAACTAAAGCAAGGAATTCTAATGCAAAATTTGAAATGCTCAACAAGGAAATAAGTAGTCAACCCCATCAACAACCAAGGAAAGAAGGTCTTCAAAGAAAATCATGTACTCCTAACTATAAAAGTTATAATCGATTCTTTCCTCTGATCAATAATGTTGAATGTTTTATATGACATGATTTTTGACATGTTGCAGCCAGATGCAGAAGTAGAATGTTTCAAGCTAATAACCATCTCAAAGAAACATCATCAACTTCGAGGCACTTTAAGGGATATTGTTTTTCTTGCAATATGTTTGGTCGCAAAGCCATTGATTGCTATAGAAGGAATATGAAACATATAAGATGGTATGCTTGTAACAAGTTTGGGCATATAGTGAAAGAATACAGGGACAAGTCTATGGATCATCGTAGACAATATGGTAAGCAAATAACTAAGCACATTTATATCAGAAAATCTAAAAAGGAAGAAACCACCAAGAATCAAGAAAAGGAAGATCAGATAAGGTGTGGTCTTACTCTCTGCTTCAAAGACAAAGATGAATGTTCTTGTTGAAAATGGCAACAAGAAATGCTAAAAATAGAAGTGTTAAAAATAGCACTGCTATAAATAGCAGTTCGGGTACCAGTGTTGGGCATAGCAACAAGGAATGAAAAATGGAAGTGCTAAAAATAGCTTTTCTAAAATAATTAATTAATTCATCTTGAGTTAATTAGTTGTAGAAAATCAAACATGAAGTCTATGTGGGGACATGCAACAATTTCTCCATTGATTGAGGAATTTATCCATCAGTTAAAGAGATAAAGATGAGTTGTAATATTGAGTTGTAATTAGTTGGCTCAGTTAACTAAGTTAAGTTTAGTTAGATTAATTCAAACAGCTTGTTGAATTAATTGTGAGTTCAGTTAGTTAATGCATGCATGTATGTAACTTTTGCACTTCAGATAACTGAATATTCTCTCATAAATAACTCATGCATGTCAGTTCAAACAGAGACCCAGTTGAGATCAGAGGAAGGGACAGTGTACTATCAGTTAGAGGATTTTTCCTATAAAGGAAACTAATCCATACAAAAGGAATCATCTCCTTCAAGATTGCGCAGTTATATCAGACATTAGTGAGTGCGTGAAGAAGCCAATTCACACAGGTGGCAGCACTGTACCCCAAGGATAACTGCGCAAGGAAATAAGAGGCTTGGAGGGCAGAGGAGAAGGTTTGGGAGAAGCCTTTGACTCTCTATGAGCAACAGTTTGAATGTAGAGAGAGCAGGATAGCTTGTGAGTTGATTCTTTCTGTAATCTGAACATATTTCCACTTGTATGATAATACAGAGATCAGAGTTTTTAGTTGAGGCTTTCCCTAGAGTATTCTTCTGTGTTCATGTGTGATTGGTTTCTCATTCTCAGTTATATGTGTTCTCATTAATCTTGCTCAATTCGATTAAGCTTCCGCAAAGTTTGTTGTAGAAGTAGATCATGTATTTTGCTTTAGTATATTACATAATCTGTTGATCTACAGTGGAAATTTCTACATGGTATCGGAGCAAAGGTGATCAAATGAGAGAATTGTATACAAGAAGGGAGAAGTTCGAAGTTTGAGGTTCCTGAATATAGAAATCAAGTTCTTATCACATCACAACTTCACCAATGGCGTTCAGTGGTTTAAGACTCGAGTATGCCCTTGATGGCAACTCGAATTATATAGACTGGAAGGATCGCATGGAAGCAGTATTAGAGGATAACGGTCTAAATAACTTCATTGATCAAAAAGTCCCCAAGCCCGCAGCCGCTAATGCTACAGAATTGGCGAAATGGAAGAAATGTGTGGCTAGAGCAAGGACAATCCTTCCGAAGGGAGTTCGAGACCACATAGTCTCGAGTCTCCATGGGAATGAAACACCATTTTTAATGTGGAAGACATTGAAATATCTATATCAGAACGGTAGCAATTAGAGGAAGCTAGCGCTATAAGACAAGCTTCGAAAAATCAAGTGTGAAAAGGGTGACACGATCTCTACATATTTGAACAAGCTCACCACCTGCAGGGATGAGCTTGGAAGTGTAGGGATCACGATAAACGATGATGACATGGTGAGTCTTGCTCTCCTCGGTCTTCCTAAGAGCTAGCATAGCTACCAAAACTTGGTAAATGGAAGAGAGAAACTGCCAAATTGGGAACGACTTTGGTCGGATCTGATGCAGGAGGAGATAAGAAGAAGCACCAGAGATGGTTTTTCATCCAAGGAGGATGAAGAAAATTGTTCCTTAGCGAGTAAGGCAAAGAGAGGGAAGGAGAAGGATTATCATCCCAAATCGAGTTCTTCCCATGGTGGGAAGAAGTTTAACAAATCTAAAGTGTGATACTTCCGTTGTCATGAGGTGGGCCATTTTGCTACAAATTGTCCACTGAAGAAATCCAAGATGGGATCCAAGGAAGGATCTGAAGATGAGGCATTGGCCTCACAGTTCGAGTTGGATTTCACCCTCTTCGACTGCATGGTTTCATCCATGGTGGGATGTTGTTGGTTTCTTGACAGTGGAGCTTCGTTTCACATGATCAGCAACAAGAGTTTGTTTAGTACCTTGGAGGAGAAAGATCTCCAGATACTCATAACGATGGGTAATGATGAAAAGTATAGTGTCTCAAGTGTAGGCATGATTGTTTTTCAAAGGGAGCATGGAGCTCACAATACCCTGACTGATGTCAATATGTACCAGGACTGAAGAAAAATTTGGTGTTCGTCGCTACGCTGGAAGACAAAGGCTATGATATAGTCTTCAAAAAGGGAAAGGTTTTCCTTAGACACGTCACCACGAGACAGGGGAAGTAGATCGATTCACGAGATAAAAACCTGTATGCTCTTGAGGTTCAAGATGCATGCTGTTAGCCTCCTGCTACAGCAGGTTACTCATTTTCATGATTGACATTTTACAGACCAAATATGTCATACTTTGCATGCTGCAATGCTCCATATTTGTTAAACAGTCACCAAGCAAAGAAGGCTACTCAGAGTTCATCAAACTGCTTTCCAAATTTTGAGAATTTATTCAGTTTTGTACAATTTTCAGCTAAAGGGAGGTCCAAACTGCTTAATCTTGGTCTCCCTAGGTTTCAATTTCCTGTTTTAGAATATAGAGGATGAAAATTTGTCTAAACAGCCTAATCTTGGCATATACTTAGATAGGTAGAGAATCAAAGGAGTCCAACTGCTTAATCTGGGCCCTTGGAAGAAAAAAGGGTAGTTTGTAGATAGTAAAGTATAAAAAAGAAAAATTGAAATGATGGGTCTGCAAGTCTAAGTGCACCCAAACCAAAAGAAGAAAAAATGTTAGGTAAATAGGCTGGGTAGGTAGTTTTGAGGTTGCAGAATTTTGATTGCTGATCAGTTCCATGTTTTCAGGGTGTCATCTCTACTCAGGACACAATCACTAGACAGTTTTATGTGAAAAACTCAAAAACATGCATAACTAACTCCCTTTCTCCATCTCCCCCAAATCATTAACTAATTTCCCCAAAAGAGGTCAAGATCTGTTTAATACCTCTTAGTTTCATCATTTTCATGTCATTAGCTTGGGTGAAGATCTGCTTCACTCAAAGAAAATCCATACTCTCTCTATAAGGCTCTATCTCCCCTTTTCAAGCCTAAGATTTCTGAAACTTAGCGCTTTCTTGTCATATCCATATTAACCACTGACATTATTATTTAACTCCTTATATTTTCCCCGTCCCCATACTAAAACTATGTAAATAATCCCCTTATGTAAATATCCCTCCCCATGGTTGAAAAATAACCATAAGTACCCCCGAGAATTGCTCAGTTTGTCTGAAACTTGGCAAGAGCCCTCATGCTGCCCCTTCAAACCATCTTCTAAATGCAATAGACTCCTTCCAAAGTATAAAATTCCTTTTTTGGTTATCGGACCCATTTCGAGGCCTCAAGTGCTCTTCTGACGCACATACTCACTCCTTCCGACCGCAATAGACCCTTGTTGATTCCCTTAACACTCTGCAGATCCTAGTAAGCCATCTCGCGTCGCCATATCGTAATATTTTCACCACATAGTTGTGCCCCATCCTTTGTTGCCCGATGCGATATCGCGATATCGGCAATCGGCAGTCGCAAGCATCGCATTTCCAAACGAATACCTTCTCATTCCCCACCGATGCGATATTGCGATCGCATCGGAAGAAGTTCATCGCACCGCATTAAAGTATGAGCCACCCTGCCACGTCACCTAGCTAACGTCATCTGTCGTACTGCTGACGTCAACAGCCAGAAAATCGAAAATTCGTGCAAGAGGAAAAATCGTGCTTCGGAGCTCCGGAACAAGAAACGGAGGCAGTTTTCGATGTGTGATTAGCGCGACAGGAAATAGGCCATTTTGGGGAATCTTTAGGGAATCTTTTGATTCCTTGGCCCGTTTTGCGCCGAAAAAGCCTGAAATTGCCCAATTTTGCCGAATTAAACCGATTCGAAGACAGGAAGAGACCAGAGACAGAGATTAAAGAGTATCAGATCAAATCTATAGGGAGAAAGCATGTCAAAGAGTATCAGCAAGCGGCAGAGACCATCAATGTAGCGGCAAAGAGTATCAACGAAGATCTTAACAGCGGCCCAAAGCAAGAGAAAATTAAATACCTTCCAGCAAAGTCAAAGAAAGAGGGTGAGGCCACTCAAAACTCTCAAATCATGGTTATTACACATTTAACTCGCACCAAAACAAAACTGCAGATCCCAAAGCACATTTATTCCAGCAGTACTACATCGAGGCTCCAAGGGCCACATTGCACTCCTTTTGATCCAGCTACCTCTGACACAATTTCAATAGATATTTACTTGCACTTAAGTTTGGCACAAGTTTAGGTTTAGAAAGCTCTCTTTGCAGACCTGTTTTAGGTCAATTGTAATAAATAAGTTTGAGATATTTGCACTATAAAGACAACCCTGAATACTGTATTACGGGTGGTGGGTTGGTTGGTTGGTTGATTAGTCGACAAGCTATCTCCAGCTGATTTTGCTCCGGGAGAGACTCGCACTGTAATGTCTAATAAGTTTCTATAATCAAAGACTGCTTATGAGCCTTGGAGAACGGATTGTTCACTGTGTTTACTGGTTAAAGACTGAATATGGAATTCTCGTGCTGTGCATAAATCAATAAGTGTTTCTTACCTCTGTTTTCATTCATGAATTACGCTCTTAAACAACATAAAGAAAGATTAGCTTAGAATTTGTTTAAATACACTCTATGCTCAATTTCTGTTGTTTCTTTATGTTTTCTTCTGTTTAAGCATAAATATGAATTCCACATGGCTCATGTTTTCCTTAAACCAAGACAATTATCCAGGGATTCTTCATTGCCCCTAGATAGAGATCATCTTTCCCTCTGTTAAGTTAAATGAGAGATTCTTAAGTGCCTCTCATTCCTTACATATCATTCACCCTTTTAGTCTGAAGATTGTGTTATGAACAACTATCCTGCTTCATTATTTCTCTTATGACCAGAAAGATGCACTGATAATCCTAACCCGCGACTCCATGCCCAATGGTTTGAAACTTATCACTTCATAAATTGCCTCTCTGCCTGGAAGCATTTCCTTCCATCCAAACACAAACAAAAACCCTTGAGCCAAAAGCTAGCCTAAAATCATCAACAAAGTTGAATCATTAAGAGAGAGCCCTCTCTGATTGCAGGTGGGCTAGAACCTGCAAACCAAAGATTGGTTTGTGGTTACCTCGGCCGTATCCCTACAAGAGCATAGGGACAACCTGAGTGATAACATAATGGCGACTCCACTGGGGAACTTCTCAGATAAATTCACTAAACCAGTCTGTAGCCCCACAGAGGAAGAAACCGACCTATGAAGGTCTCGACCAACCTGTGTTATTGTCTCTTTTAGAAAAAGTTCCCAAAAAAAAAATAGAGTAGAAGCTGGCTCCTAAGAAGCAAACGCGTAATACACGATCAAATCCTAATCCAAATAGCCCAGCTGTTGTTGAAAATCCGAATTTAATTCCTAAGATCATTAGAAAACAAAAGCAAAAAGAAGACCCAACCTCTGTGAGTCCTGAAACAGTTCAGCCAAGCAGTGTTCCAACCCCTGTCAAAGTTTTATTCCGGTCAACCCCAAGTTCCCCTGGTTCATCACCTCCTTCTCCAAGCAGCTCCTCTACACCTCCATCCCATACTCATATTACCACCACTACTCCTTCTACCACGGTTGTTCCTGTTACCCCCGCTGCCCTAGTTGTTCCGCTTATCCCCATCATCATGGCTAGATATGCGCCCTTACAACTGCCTGCTAATCCCGGGGCTATGCCTCAGGACTACCAATAAAAAATTACCTATTTTGATGGCGCAACCTCCTGCACCGCCCTGCAGCATACAAAGAAAATGCAGGATTATTTCGAGAGTTATGAAATTGATGATGAGAGTGTAAGAATGAAA
>APFE031644846.1:2519-27519 GCA_000404065.3 Pinus taeda
CCAACAAATGCTCAGACAATGGTCCATAATAAGCAAATGATGAAATCTCTCAACACTCCGATTGCAAGATCCATTGCTAAAGATGACAACACATATTCCAGTATTTCCTCTGAAGACGAGCAACTTGAGCGAATTGTGTTGCTATGCAATGGCAAAAAAGTTATGCTAACTTCCAACCTTTGGGTTTCAGCCAGACTTGTTAATGGTTCCCTCGGAAAAATTGTGACCATATTTTACAAAGAAACGACTGCACCACCACAAATTCCAACATTTGTTGTCGTGGATTTTCCCAAATACATTGGGTCTCCTTGGGATGAAAGAAACCCCACTCACTTACCTATTACAGCAGTAAAAAGAAATGGACGTGCGCAAATTCCATTGAAGATGGCTTGGGCTTTAACCATACATAAATCTCAAGGTATGACACTTCCAAAGGCAACAATTGACATTGGAAAAACAGAACGTCAGGGTCTCACATTCACAGCTCTTTCAAGAGTCCCTTCTCTACAGGCTCTACGGATTAACCTCGCATTCAGTTTCGATCGTTACAGTAAAATGAAGGACAACAAAAACATTGCTCGCAGAAAACACGCAGAAGACATTCTTCGTTCAATGCCGCCTCCAGATATTCTGCTCCAACCCATGCTTTGACATCAACAAAAGGTTCCCTCCATTTAGTTGCCTAATTCTTTTTCATGGCGTGCTTTTCATATCTTTCAACATCGACCAACTATAGTCAATGTTGGTCTAATGATCAAATATTAGAATGTCTTTATATTATCTATACATCTCATTCTAACATTTTCCTTCTTTTGCAACAGGCCACATGGAATGAGAAATAACCTACCTCCACAATGACAAGTAGCCTGGCAAGCAAAAAAAAAAGGCGTTTCAACTGTGCATTAACCTCCAAGTGGTCTTCAGCCTGACATTATTCACCATGCATTTTCCATTGACAATATATGGATCCCCATAGCAAAGGTAACTTCATTTCCATTATTTCCGGCTTCATTTTGACACAACTCGCCAGCAAAGCATTACTGATACATTTCCGCAACTGGTTTACATATTCCTAATTCTAACAAAACATACATTTCGCAGGTCCATTGCTGCTTCTTCATGTCTTCGCTTCCTCCACCATGTTTTCCTACAACTTCAAATATGAAATGACAAGCACAATCTTATTTACGCTATTGTGTTCCTTCTTGGACCTATCTGGTTACAATTCACTGTTTATATTTTCCATTTCATACTTAAAAAATTATGTTTCACCATCGATTGCCATTTCATGGCTTGTGTCCTCACAACTATTTGTGTTTTTCATTTCAGACTTGGAAAAAGGATGTTACAATACACTATTTGTATTTTCCCTTTCACACTTAAAAAGGGATGTTTCAGCATCACATACCATTTTGCTATTTTGAGTCCTCGCACCTATTTATGTTTTCCATTTGAAACTTGAAAAAGGGATGTTTCAAGATCAATACCATTTTGATAGTTTATATCCTCACGCCCATTTCATTGTCAATGGGTTTTAACATATTCTACTGGAAAAATCAAATGACCTTATTTAATATACTACATGTTTTCGGTATATCTTCCTACTAATCTAATTTCCGTTTTGGATAATCGTTTCTTGGGTGGCCATGTCCAAATCAATATGGTTGCCCGGTTGCTGTTCACGTTGATTCATTCATTTGTCTTTGTCTTTAGCTCCACAATTTTTACCGGCAGCAAACAAAGGCCTCTAGACAAGTTCAATGCATATTTGCAGCTACTTGCGTTCCTTTTCAGCGGTTTCGGCATGCCTTCCTCAAATTAAAACTCGTCATCGACGCCCCTTCCTTTCACAAAAAAAACTGCTAAAAGCTATTCACGTTTCAATATTCTTACACGTCCTGTGCCTTACGGCGTTTCCTTTGCATCCTTGGCTGCAAATGCTAGTAACATGTGTTCTCCATACACCGTTGTTTTGTCTCGGTTCCCATCATGGCCCCGTCATGCAATATTGTGTTGCGACATCGAACTAATACATTATCCCGCACTCATACAAAGTGAACGCTTCCATCATTGCATACATAGTGAACGTTGTCATATGGTTAATATTGTCTCTCCCATCATCATACCTCCCACCGCCTCCTCCCATACTGCTTGGCACCATTGTGAGATTTTTAACTACACTTTCAATAAAGATATATATATATATATCTATCTATTATATATATATTATTATATATATATCTATATACTATTATTATATTGTATATATATATATATTATTATATATAACTCCCATACTATGCTCCCTTACTGCTTACTCCCATACCACTGTATATTACTGTGTTGAATAATGCATGCAACATTGCCCATTAACGTAGGTCTGATGATCATAACTCTGCCTTTTCATTTCATATAACCCTACTGGCCTCCATATATAGCGTTGCCTCATTTATGATTTGTTGTGATTTAAAACGAATCATACATTATACCTCCCCTTCCATACTATCTTTCCCATATATGCCCTCCCCCAAATATACCTCTATTTTAATACATTAGAGTGCATTTTTTTACACATATTATCACCAGAAGTACAATTTCTTACAATATATTAATAATAGAGTACATTTTTTTACACAATACACACATTTAAAATGAATTCATTGAGATCTATGGTTGGAGTCGTTTTCATGGGAAAAGAGAACTATCATGAATGGTCATGGAAGATAAAACACACTCAAATTTTCAATGAGTTGTGGAAAGGAATTTTTGTCAAAGAAGGAGATAATACCTGCAAAGCCCACCTTAGATAAGAAGATCACCATTTGGGAAAACAAGAATAGCAAGACTTATACCTTGATTGTGGCATCTGAAAATGAAGAGGTGATTCACCTTATTTCACCATTTCCAGATATTTTTGAATCATTACAGAAGTTGAAGGAACTCTATGACTCACACTCTGAACTTGAAGTTGTCCAATTGATGATTAAATTTTTTAGTCTTGAATTGAAAATTGATGATCTTTTTTCTTTAGCATCAGAAGTAAGATCTATTATGCATGATATCAAAACCACTGATGTTCAACTAGACATTCTTCTCATAGATTTTTTCAAGGCACTATATCCCACTTATTCAAATTATCTTAAGTCATTGCAAGCAAGTGGAAACCTCAAGGATATTACCTTTGACTCCCTTATGAAGAAGTTTGTTGAGAGAGAAAAGGATTTTGGGAAGAAGACAACTCCTCAGTCTTCTAAAGAAGTTACGTGTCTTGCACATTGAGAGAATAATCATGCTCAAGATTCTTCTAGAGGAAGAGGTGGTCGAAGAGGAAGATGGAGAATAAATTTCAGAGGCAGGGGGGCAGACACTCTCAAGGAGAAAAATATGATTTTCATTGCATATGTTGCAATAGATATGGATAAAATGCACCTACATGTAAGTTTCCTTGGGACAGAATTGAGAAGGAAATAAATCAAGCCGAAGGTAAAACAAATGACAAAGAAAAAGGTAAAGCACCTAAGTCCGCTTGCTATGTTGTGGTACATTGTAATATTGGAGTAACTGAAGACTTGTTTAATGCCTCACTTGCTTCTTGGAAAAATGATTGGTTGCTTAATTCACGAAGAACTTGCCACATGACCTTTAGAAGAGATTTTTTTGAAGAATTTACTGGCAATGTTGATGGAGCAGTATACTTTGTAGACAAATCAAAACTCAATCCATCAAGACTTGGCACAATCATGCTCAAACTTCCTTGTCTTCCAAACTTTCTTCTACTTGATGTTTTATATCTCCCGGAGCTGAGGAGAAACTTGTTTTCCTTGGCCCACATCCACTAGTAAGGACACTCCATTCATATGATTGATGGAAAGGTTGAGGTCATAAAAGAATTAGATCACTCACTTCTCATGACAGGGATAGAAGAAGAAAGACTTCTGAAGCTACAAGGTACCTATGTTTGTGCACAAAACTTATCATACAATTCTCATTATGATGAAGGTACATTTCCATCAAGTCCTTTATGGCATGCTAGATTTTGACACTTGAACTATGACATCCTTCACTTGTTGAAGGAAAATGATGTCACTGGTTTACCTACAATTCCTAGGAAACTTAAGCAACGTGATGCTTGTATTCTAGGAAAGCATAGCAAACAATATTTTCATTATTCACATTCTAGAGCACATAGAAAACTTGAACTCATTCATTCATATTTATGTGGTCCAGTGCATGTTATTTCTGCAAATGGAAATAGATATATGATGGTGTTTATTGATGACTACACCAGAATGTGTTGGGTTTATTTATTGAATAAAAAATCTGTTGTTTTTCAAACATTCAAGGACTTTTTTCATACATGGATTGAAAATGATGCACAATCTCATATCGGCTCTATTCGCACTGATAATGGAAAATAATCCACTTCAAATGAATTTGAAAACTATCTTCGCCAACATGGGATCAAACATCAAACTATTGTGCCTTATAATCCCAAGCATAATGGAGTAGCTGAAAGAATGAACAAGAAAATCTTAAATATGGTACGTTCCATGATGTTTTTCAAGAATGTAAAATTGTTGTTTTGGGACAATGCAGTTCTATGTGCTATGTATGTAAAGAATAGATTTCCATATAATGCTATTATAAACATGACTCCTTATGAAATGTGGTATGGCCACATTCCTTCGGTAAAGCAGCTCAGGGTCTTTGGTTCCACCTTTTATGCCTTGATACCAAAGGAACAAAGAAACAAACTTGGTGCAGGGAAATATGTCTGGAAAAGTTTTGTACCACAGGTATATTTTCCAAAGAAATAGATTTTTGCTTGAATTAGTATACCCTACCTATATTGGATAAATTTGACATTCTTTTCTAATACATTTTGCTAATTGAGATGTTACTGGTCTTAATTTCAGTGGTCTTTGTATACCCTGAATTTCCTACCTTGTTCCTTCTTCATCCATGTAGTTAATAGTTTTATCTTTTCAGTTAATGAGGGACTAACGTTTCTCCAACTAGTCCATACCTATTAGGACATCATATGATCCTAAAGGTATGACATTCAAGTCTGCCATAATAAGTTGACCTAATAGCTTTAGAGGGCAATTGCTGACCTTAGCCAACACCCTTCACCAAGGGTTCTTAAACTTAACAACTTGTAAGCAACATTGTTCAACCACTTTGGGACTAATATAACTCAAATTCCACCATGGTTGGTTGCCACTTCTCCCACAGTTGATAATTCGTGAATCTGCGTAACTTGATCAGTTCCCTTATTGTATGGACAAATTTTGACATTGCGTGGTCCTCCACATCCCCAACATTGTACTATAGGTCTAGTCGTTGTTTCCACTTTAGTTATACCAGATTGCTCATTTTTCTTGGACTCACTTGGAAATCTGAATTTGCGCTGATTTATGTTCATATTTATGTTTAGTTGACCTTTATGGGGTCCTTTGTTGACAACAACCTTATTTCCTTCACTGCTAGAGGTAAACATAATTCCCTTTTTATCAGTCCATATCTTTTCTCCGTCTCTCTTTTGCCTATTTTTCTCATAGCATAGATGAGCCTTTCATATAACTTTGTTCATGGTCTTCAGATTGTCAAATTTGAGATGTTGTTTCATGAAAAACGACAAATTGTTGATAAATCTCTGCATCTTTGCCTTTTCTTCCCGTATGTAAGGAACATATCACAACAAGGATGTGAATTTCATTATGAATTCGTCTATAGACAACTGACCCATTCGAAGGTCATGAAACTCTTTCACATTCTCATTGTAAAATCTTTTAGTTAAATATTTTTCCTTAAAATACTTTTGAAATTTTTCCCTAGTTACTTCCTGCTTATTTATTCCATGTACCGTTTTCACCTCCTTCCACCATAAGGTGGATTTTCCTTGCATCTGATAGATGCAAGCAAGCCTTTAGATTGTGATCATATTCATACAGCTAAAAATAATTTTTCATATTAATAAGTCAGGCTTCAACAACCTCCTCCTATTCACCATCAAAGAGGGGAGGTTTTATTTTCTGAAATTCTCCTTGTAACTCAATTTTCTACCGTTTCTATGTTTTATGATCTAATACATTGTCGGAATCTTCCTCTTGATTGTCTTCGTCGCATTCTGTTTCTAGATTCTCATTTCTGAATCCTTGATTACCAGTCATGTTTCTGTGTTCAGGACTTGGAATTGGTTGTCATTGCTTTTGTCTATCGAACAAACTCTTCATGATCTTCCCTTGTTCCTGCATCAACCTTTCCTTATCTGCTTGAAACCTAGCCATCTCATCCTTTAGTTCTTGTACAATTTCCAAAATGGAAGTGTTAGTATTGTGCGGCTCTTCCCCCAACTGTACCCACACCTCGGGATTGGCTTATGGAAAGGATGTCGGTCCTGTTCCTGTCACGGGTCTTGGTGGTGTAAATCAAGTCCTCCTCATGTTGGTTGCTTTTCTTTCTTTGTGCACATCAAAAATGTTGTTATTCATTCATTCTCTAGAGGTCTCAGCTTTGCAACCTGAGCGCTTTGATACCACTTGTCACATACCCTTATTAAATTCATCAAGTAAATCACCTTAGATAAAAAGAATATTCTAAAGTAATAGTGATAATGGAGTGTAAGATTCTCGTTTATTACACCTGTCATAATTATTTTATGGAATTTGATTTGCTAAGTACATGTTTAACCGTACATATGAAATTTATAACAATTGCATTTCGATTTAATTTACATAAGCATTTCATTTTAATTTACATGGTTATGTTTTCTAAGCCCTTTATCTGGCACATTCAGATTTAATGGTTTGTGACTTCACCTTACTCTAATTATATGAACCTGACCCCCCCTAGAGTTGGCAGGACCTACTTTCTAGGCTCTTCTGAGTGTATCACAATCGTTGGCCACCTCCTCAGGAAGGGATCTGCATCCACAGTTCTCCATAAGGCGCCATCATCGAATGGTGGGGATTGAGGCCTTAACCCTTATGGTAATTCTTCGCAGAACATCTTTGTCATTTTTCTTGTCATTCATTAGAAGTTTCTATCTCCGTTCTTCGACTTCAGGGTTTCATGCAGGTGATTACTTTTCCTTTCTCTGCTAATGCTAAGGTTCTCTCTGTTACTTCCATAGTTTCATCATGAAGTTTTCTCGACTATTAGGTCTACTTGGGTCGAAATGGCACTTATTACCCCAAAGGAGTCAACTAAACCCATTGATCCAGCTTAAGTAACCTGTGTTTCTTCCTTTCCTCTTGCTTGGTATAATGTTAAATTGTGTATTAATTTTTCATTCTATCTTAATGCATTCTTCTTGCTTAGGTTATGCTAGAGGGTTTCATCCTCCCTCTGGACTGGAATTCCTCGCAAGAGAATGAGTCCCTGCCCCATTATAGGAAGTTGCAGACTTGTATCTCCATCTAGCCACTGGGTAATGTGGAAAGCTTGCACTATCAAAGACTTGGGATTGTGAGATTCAGAGGGAGAGAGATTTTATCTTGCTATTTTCTTAAATTGTCTTCAATATGATTTACATTTGAAGCCTATAATGTATTAATGGCTGATACTATTTATTTCAATTTCTTTTGTAATTAGAATTGTGAGGCTATAAATTATAATCTAAAAACAAAGTCATCGTCCCATTTTGTGAAATGTTGAGTCTGAAATCAACTCATAATTACATGGTAATTTTCTTGTTTTGGGTTTATGCCACTAAAGATCGTAATCACTCAGTTTTGACTCTCTAGTTTATATAAGTTCTGTAACAGGATTTTCCCATAGAGTGTTACTCAGATGTCTGCTTTATATCTAAGAGACCCACATCTGTTTGGGGGTTTTCTTCTCTGGTTCAAGTTTAATGATTATTGAATAGTTATCATTTTGTGTTGAAAGACATCTGTACGCTTCTTCCTACTATCAATTTCTAGTTCTATTTTTCTTTTAAGAGGCAAATATTACCTTGTATGATTCTAGTTTTGAATAATTATTTAGCCCTGGATTTCTTTTAGCAATTTTACGATGATGTGAGTCATTTGGGTCTTTTTAGTTATCCGATTCTTAATTCGTAGCATTATATGTGTTGTAGAACTACAAATGAGAAGGTTTATTTTCTTGGACTTGGGTTTGTCTGTAAGCAATTGTTTGGTATATTATTCTTTTGACTTTCTAGAACAGTAACCCATTTCTACACAGAGGTCTTTATTTCAGTTTCTTCTCGGAAATAATTCAATCTTACTTACGTGTTTATTACTTCTTTAAAATATTACACTAACTATGTATTTTTAGCAATAGACCTTCCTAAATGTTGATTGTTTTTATGTTTATGGTTGTTATTTGTTTATGAAATTTCCTTAGTTAAGCTATTAGCATAATGCTCATGTACTTATAATGAAAGAAGTTAGGCCTTTACCAAAATAACACATTTAATATCTTCGGTCATAATATATGTCTCACATACAATAATAAATTTAACTTCTTCAGGAAAAATACATGTATTTTATTCAACAGAACGTTTAAATTTCAAGAAGAAGTGACTCTTATATGAATTTTGTAACAATTACTCTCGGTTGCTTAGTCCCAATTTGACTATAATTTGCCAATTTTCTCCCAACCATGAGACTAGCTACTACAGCCTGAGTCTGCCCCCGAGTTGTTCCTCACACGCAGGATATTTTCTTTAAGACTATCAATCTTAACATGCCACAGCTATCTCGTCCTAACCAGACTTAGCTTCATGAACCTATCTGACATATTAGCATGATATTCTCATTCTTAGTCCATCCTTTCTTTTCTTGATCTTAGGTACGCATACCCTTTTGACCTCTTCCTTGAGAATAAATCTTCAAGGAAGTAGTTAGGGATAGGTGACCACCTACCCTAACTACCTAACCTGTGAGAAATACATGATTATCATCATTATGACATTCACTTCATGTATAGCTTAATCAAAATAAATAAATGTATAACTTATAATATTATCCAGTTTGTTTAATTGCAGTAATTAAATATTTACAATTACTCCCTTGACCTCTTCCTTGAGAATAAATCTTCAAGGAAGTAGTTAGGGATAAGTAGGTAACCATTTACCTAACTACCTGAACATGTGAGAAATACATGATTGTCATCATTATGACATTCACTTCCTATATAGATTAATCAAAATAAATAAATGTATAGCTTATAATATTATTCAATTTGTTTAACTACAGTAATTAAATATTTACAATTACTCTCTTGACCTCTTTCTTGAGAATAAATCTTCAAGGAAGTAGTTAGGGATAGATAACAACCTACCCTAACTACCTGAAATGACATGTGAGAAATACATGATTGTCATCATTACGACATTCACTTCATGTATAGCATAATCAAAATAAATAAATGTATAACTTATAATATTATTGAGTTTGCTTAACTGCAATAATTAAATATTTACAACTACTCTTTTGACCTCTTCCTTGAGAATAAGTCTTCAAGGAAGTAGTTAGGGATAGGTAACCGCCTACCTTAACTAAATATTTACAACTAATCTCTTGACCTCTTCCTTGAGAATAAGTCTTCAAGGAAGTAGTTAGGGATAGGTAACCACCTACCTTTACAATTACTCTCTTGATATCTTCCTTGAGAATAAATCTTCAAGGAAGTAGTTAGGGATAGGTAACCGCCTACACTAACTACCTGACATGTGAGAAATACATGATTGTCATCATTAGGACATTCACTTCGTGTATAGCTTAAACAAAATAAATAAATGTATAACTTATAATATTATTCAATTTGTTTACCTGCAGTAATTAAATATTTACAATTACTCTGTTGACCTCTTCCTTGAGAATAAATCTTCAAGGAAGTAGTTAGGTATATACCCTAACTACCTGACATGTGAGAAATATATGATTGTCATCATTAGGACATTCACTTCATGTATAGCTTAATTAAAATAAATAAACATTCACTTCATGTATAGCTTAATTAAAATAAATAAATGTATAACTTATGATATTATTCAATTTGTTTAACTGTAGTATTAAATATTTACAATTACTCTCTTAACATCTTCCTTGAAAATAAATCTTCAAGAAAGTAGTTAAGGATAGGTAATGCCCTACCCTAACTACTCGGCATGTGAGAAATACATCAAAATAAATAAGTGTATAACTTATAATATTATTCAGTTCATTTAACTATAGTAATTAAATATTTACAATACTCTCTTGACCTCTTCTTTCTTCAAGGAAGTAGTTACGGATAGGTAATTGCCTACCCTAACTACTTGATATGTGAGAAATACATGATTGTCATCATTAGGACATTCACATAGCTTAATCAAAATAAATAAATGTATAATTTATAATATTGTTTAGTTTGTTTAACTGCAGTAATTAAATATTTACAATTACTCTTTTGACCTCTTCCTTGAGAATAAATCTTCAAGGAAGTAGTTAGGGATAGGTAACTACCTACCCTAACTACGTGACATGTGAGAAATACATGATTGTCATCATTAAGACATTCACTTGGTGTATAGCTTAACCAAAATAAATAAATGTATAACTAATGATATTATTCAGTTTGTTTAATTGAGGTAATTAAATATTTACAATTACTCTCTTGACCTCTTCCTTGAGTATAACTCTTCAAGGAAGTAGTTAGGATAGGTAATTGCCTACCCTAACTACCTGACATGTGAGAAGTACATGATTGTCATCATTAGGGAATTCACTATTATTCAGTTTGTTTAACTGCTTAATTAGATATTTACAATTACTCTCTTGACTTCTTCCTTGATAATAAGTCTTCAAGGAAGTGGTTAGGAATAGGTAACCGCCTATCCTAACTACTTGACATGTGAGAAATACATGATTTTCATCATTACAACTTCATGTATAGCTTAATCAAAATAAATAAATGCATAACTTATAATAGTGTATAGGTTAATCAAAATAAATAAATATATAACTTATAATATTATTCACTTTGTTTAAGTACACTAATTAAATATTTACAATTACTCTTTTGACCTTTTCCTAGAGAATAATTATTTAAATTAATACATTTTAAAAGTTAAATTGTATATTTGATAACATTAATTTAATCAAATATTTAATAATATTAATACTAAGTAATTGAGATAATTTCTTAAAATTGATACATGGTATGATATCAAATTGAGTTGTCCTAAATTCAAATCTATGTTTTGACTGCTGCTATGGGGGAGGAAGATATATCATAGCCCTCAAAACTTTATAGTAATTACATATGAGACTAGTTGTTGAGTTGTGGGTTACAAAAAAAAATATATCAAAATTTGATTATAAATAAAATTTAAAAATTATAATATCAAAAAAATATAATGCAAATTATAATTATATATCTATATATATATATATTATATATATTATATATATATTATATTATATTAATTATTATATATATATTTATATAATATAATTTTAAAATAATATTTTGTTTTAATATACATTGTATTAATATCAAATGAATTGGAAAGATAAATTTTGATATTATTAACACTTTAAAAAAAATTATAAATTGATTTTCTTTTATTATTTTTAAAATAATGTGTTATTTTTATTTTTTTTTTAAAATAAAGTTTTTTAATAGAAAGTATCATTATATTTATCATTAATTTTTATTTATTTTTGTAATTTTGGTAGAACTATATCTTCATCATGTCCAACTTCTCACTGTGATCTTTTTTTTTTTGTAATCTTGGTAGAATTACATCTTCATCATGTCCAACTTCTCACCTGGATCGAGTGGATATCACAAGATTTAAACCCCAAGACTTCCATTCAATGAGACTTCATTTCCATAGCCATTGTCAATTGAACTATTCCAAACATAAATATTTATTATAAAACAAATAAAGAAAATAAGATAAAATAAAATATTTTTAAATTATAATAAAAGTTAGATATAATTTAATACAATATTTTAAAAGATAATAACTTTTGTTGAATTAATAAATAAATCAAAATGTATTTTTTCCTATATAAATATTAAATAATTAAAGAAAATGTTAGCTTTTAAAAATCTAATTTTGCATTTTTCAATGGGATGGTACAATTAATTTCATGGTTAATTAGTGCACCTTTTAAAGAGCTTTGATTGAGATGATATTATCAAAAGGGTTCAGACCAAACACCTTGTTTCTTTTATGCCATTTAGTTGCATTTGTATATATATTTAACATTTTTGGCTTTTAAAGTCATTTCCTGGTTCAAATTTTCTAAAAAAAATGAAACAACAATTGGTTGTACTCTCATATTTGATCATATTTATCACATCTTTCTTTAGCATTTTAGAATATTGTTTTTAAACACATAGTGTTCTTTGGTTGTCATATATCATAATATTTAAAGGATGCATAATCTATTTAGACTATTGGTATATACTTTAAATATGTCTATTTTTTTGGAGTGTTTTTTGGTTGTTATATATCATAATATTTAGAGCATGTATAATCTATTTAGACTATTGGTGTATACTTTAAAATATGCTTATATTTTTTTTGTTATTTTACTCCCCGAGTGATGAAATTTATAAAGCACTATTATTGTTTAACTATATTTAAAAGTGTGTTTTCTACTTATAAATATTTGCAAATTATAATATATATGTATATATAGGAATTAGACAATAAATTTAAGCAACCAAGCTCAATTTTCATTATCTCACTCATCCTTATAAAATTCGCAGCGTGGTTAACGAAACATTAAAACTTAATTAGATTTTTAAATTTATTCTTCTCAATTAAAATAAATTTAGTTACCTTGATTTTATTAAATTATTATAATAATAACTAACCTAACTTCACTTAATACTATAATACACAAATAAATAAAATATAAGTTTCTCATAAAATCCTTATAAATCGATAAAAGTTTCATTCAATTACCATTAATTTAATCCTACAGAATATTGATTAAAGCTTAGAAATTACTTGGAATTCAAGATATAGTCCACATAAGTTCACACTGTTTGAATGGTTTTGCAACTGCCACTCCTTGTACTTGCCATAAATCTGTTTCTCAAGTATCCATCACAGTTTTAAAAGATTACTTAAAAAAATCATATGGTGAATCAGTAATTGTCAGTTTCAATTTATGGGAGACTATCAAGTAATTGTCAGTTTTAATTTATGGGAGACTATCAATCCTTGTACTTGCCAAAAATCTGTTTCTCAAGCATCCATCGCAGCAAGCCAATAAGATTTGAACTATGGGAGATTTGAACTACGGTCTCCCAGACTTCACTCAAGTAAACTTACCATTAAACCACATATCACTGTACAAACAATGTACAATCTTACTAAACTGTAGATTTTGAATGTGGAGGGTAGTAAGGCTTGGTTTGGAAGCAAAGCAAAAGCCAATTAAGTCACGTGCAAAGACTTTGAAAATAAATTAGATAATGGATTGATGAGAGTGAAATCATTTAAAAGATTTTTTTTTTTATTAAAATGAATGTGATGAAGATCAAAAAGATTTTATCATTGAGTCGGACCCACCATAATGGAGTAGTCTACCTAGGCTGTAGAATGGCCCGTTTTCCGTCACCGGCCGGAAAATCATCCGGCTCCCGCCACCGGCAATCTCTCCGCCCTCTGCCACCATCCCCTAGCTCCGCCACCCTCCCCTGGCAATCCTGACATTCCCTGACAAAAAATCCGAATGTAGCTGGAGGGCCTGACATCCCCTGACCGATCGGGGACGAACTGGAATTGCCGGTTCCAATTCGAATTTAGGAGGAAATGGTCACCCGCGCGCTGCTCACTCTCATTACTCTTTGACTCGGCGCTTTCCGCTCAGTGATTCCGCTCTGCAGCTCGCCACTTAGGTACTCTTCGGTGAGCCTGTTAGCATCCTCTCAGTCAAGTATCCCTCGGCTTGTTTTTAATTGCGATTAGAACAATACTGCAGGGTTTTATAGCGGAAAACAGTCTCATAAATAGCAGAAATGCTCACCCTTTGTACTTGCGTTCAACTCGAACAACGTAGTACCGATTGGAGGAGATGGGTTGGCCTAGAACTGGAATAAAATACACTCTATCCGTGTGCGTAGAGGAATTTTGTCCATTCTGCGTCCTGTAGACGGTTTCCAAGCATTTATCTTGCGGGAAAGGCAATTCTCGCAACTCGTTACAGCAGCAGCCCCGACAGCACGCACCCTGCTCCTCGTCGCCTTCCCGCAATTTTGCTGAAAAATTAAATATGCAGAGTAAGGGCCTTCAGGTGGGGGGAATAAAACACCGCCCTGTTGGATATTTCCATTCGTTGCAGAAGCCTGCTTGTAGGCCTCTAGTGATACCGTAACATACATGGCAAACTATTTACTTCTCCCTTAACATGTGTGGCTTTAGAAATCTTGGCCAAGTTGTTTTGACAAACTGACACACAGTTCAATATTGGGTGGAAACCATTAAGATACTTTCTCATGGACAGTGCCATGGAATGTCAAAATGGTTGGCTATCTTGACTTCAAATTGGACCATGTAAATATGTTTATATAGACGGTGCCAGGGCAAACGAGTCAATAAGACAATTCCATCAAATACCTTACGAAAATCGAGAAGACTCTGTTATATAACAACCCATGGATTCATATTGTTTGTTTCAAAGCTGGACATAGAACTTCCCCCATAAATCGAAACTGAGCGAAAAATAATAATATGAATATCCAAATAGAGTAGAACAGTCAGTACGAACTCTCACAGCAATAAATATTGCCTATAATTCTTTAGTGCTTGCAAATTAGGGTAAAATTCAATATCATAAGTTGAATAGTTGTGTTGCACTTCATTTAGGTTCATTCAACAATGCTATTGGTTGCCCTTCTTGCCTAAATATCGTGCCAACAACTATCGTGCTTGCATCATAATCCTCCTACAAAATCTTGCTGAAATGGGGTAATGCTTACACAAATTCCTTGTAATATTTTTCTTAACCTATCAAAGCTTGGTTGTGCCTATGAGCTCGATTGGAATCCTTGCGCCTTCATACATTTTGTCATTGTCATTGAAATTTCCTATAAACATTTTCTATAATGTAAACTCTTAGCCTCTATAATGCTGCAGGTGTAGGTCATTCTGATATTTCCTTCACTTTCTTTGGATCCATGCACAATCGATCCTTGGGAACCATGAAACCAAGGTAAACTAACTCCTTGAAGCACTGACACTTCAAGTTGATGCACAACTTATCAGTTCTTCGCTCTTCATACACCAATGTCAAATGTTGTTCCACTGTGTAGTTGTTGAAAATCAAAATATCATCTAAATAAAGAACTACAAAGTTACTAGTGCCTAATCACATGAAAGTGTGGTGTTGGTCAATTCAAACGGCAAAACTAGTCACTCGTACAAATTGCCTTTGGTCTAGAATGCATAGTTCCACTCGTTGCCCTCATTGATCTTGATTACAACTATGTTACCCATGATTTTAGTTCAAATAAACCTATCGCGAAATGGAATTATTGAAATTAGAAAATATTCTGCAATTTGTCAGTCAAATATAATTAGCTAAAACTGAAAAACATGTAAACAAGATTATAATAAAAAAATTTAATGTATCCTCTGTTCTATGAAAATCATCAAATTACTCTGCGAATTGGTTTTCAAATTTCTGCCTTCTTTCCAGCAATTTTCAAAATGATAATATGCATATGCCTATACTAGAGATATTTTGAACAAAGGTCAAATCCTTGCTCCCATTCTCTCCTAAAATGGCTTTTAGTACCAAAGGCCGGCCTCCATAACACGAGACCTACTTGCAGGATCAAAGAAAAATAGGCTTTTTAGCAGGTCCTTCAAGCGGTTTGCCAAAGTAAAATCGTTTCACATTCTTCGTTTGATGATATAGGCATCTATTTCCATTGATATAGACATCATAACTCTCCAAGTCTTTTTGTGTGAGCATTTTTATTTTAGCACGGTCAGCATCAAGGCTGTTATATGTAAGCTTTTCAGATTTAAAAGATTGTTCTGGTTGCACTCCTATCATTCATATTTCCAAGATTGTTTTGGTTGTTTCTTTCCTATTTTTGTAAAATAATCCCTCCTAAAGTCGTCGTTTGAATGATGCTAACAGTTCTGATGAAGCTATTCATAACATGTATTTCGTTAGAAGTCCTACACCTGTAGGCACTGACACTTCAAGTTGATGCACAACTTATCCTTTCTTCGCTCTTCATACACCAATGTCAAATGTTGTTCCACCGTTTATGATCCAGGTGGATGTTGGTGGCCACCCACCTATCCCATTTGGACCCCCGCAACTGTCTCTTTCAGTTTTTCAGTTTCCGTAATTCTAGCACAATTTACTATTTTTAGCAATTTTTCAGGTCCTGAACTTCTGGAACCGTTTTGAGGCCCTAAACGACGTTTTTTGGGAAATATGGGGGCAACATGGGTCCATGGACCGATGTTGCCCTTCTCAAAGTGGTAGTTCTCGGATAGATCTTTCTAACGAGCTATCATACGTGTCAAATGAAGATCGTATGCCAAAGTTACAACCCCGGGAAATTGATGTACCAATTTACCCAAAACGGGGCCCACAATTTGGCGTTTCATCTTCTAGGGTTAAGTTTTGGAATGTGAAGGGTTTTACATTGTTTCTCAACAATAAATAGGCCTTCGAGCCTCATTGTAAAACAGTTTAGAACAGTTCATAGGCATGTAGCAACCACATCTCTTGTCAGAAATAAGCTACCATCACCCTAGCTGGTTTCTTTCCATTTCTGGTTGTAAGCATATTTCGATATTTTCCATTAATGAAATGAAGTATTATTTCCGCTGCATCTATGTGTATATGGTTATCTCTGTATTTTATTGCGTTCGTGTTTAAATCCGGATCAATGTAGTTGTTGAAAATCAAAATATCATCTAAATAAAGAACTACAAACTTACTAGTGCCTAATCACATGACAGTGTGGTGTTGGTTAATTCAAACAACAAAACTTGTCACTCGTACAAATTGCCTTTGGTCTAGAATGCATAGTTCCACTCGTTGCCCTCGTTGATCTTGATTTGGTGATATTCACTCTTCAAGTCTCTTTGCAAAGTATCTCATACCACTCAAATTATCCATTAGATTGTCCATTCTCGTTGGAAACTTATACTTGATTGTTGTTTTATTCAATGCTTTAGAGTTTGTACACATCTTACACTGCCCATGTTTCTTCGATGTCAATAACGTGCTCAGGCTCACAATCTCTCCGTTAAAGCCCTTTGACAACAACTCACCAACTTGCTGATATAATTCCATGATTTTCAATGTACTCATCTTGTGCAGTGCTTGATTTGGCAATGTCACACCTAGAATCAAGTCCATCTCATGTGCAGTGTTCCTCTTTGGTGGCAATCCATTTGGAAAGTCATTGCATGTTGTCTCTATACTTGTCGAACAACCTTTCACTTTTGCAGGGATATTCTCAAGCAACCAAGGAATTTCAAGCCACATCACAGGTTTATCTAGGCTTCATCACACTTGAAGCCACGCCTATGTAAGAGACTAGAATTGTGATGTAAGGAGAGTATAACATAGGATACAATTGCAACTTTTGCAAAAGGGAAATTTGGAAAGTGCTTTTATGAGCAACATTGTAACACGTCATCATAATCATCAAAAAATTGTGAGCAATATAAAGAATGCTCCTATAAAGAGAATTATAACCAATCGACAATGATATCAAAAATTGCTAATTAATCAGTGCCTCTCTCGCCACAATAAATACATTTCCAAATAAGCATGAAATTACATTTAAGCGCCTAGTTTTGCGAGTCAGAATTAGATTTTTCGAAAAAAAACATCTTTTGTAACTTGCAGACATTTTAATGCACTTTCAATCGTTAGGTGAAAATATGATCCATGTCTTTAGTGTAGCTTGCACAACACTTAGTGGCCAATGGAATAACAAGATGTACCTTGTTGTTCAGTATGCCAATCAGGTCTTTGAGTTTTAGTTTTTGTGTTCAATGCAATTATGAGTGCATCTTCTCTACGATCACCTCTATACAGGCCACTCAACCTAACTAATCTGATCTAACAATCCTTCTCCATGAAATTCATAGAAACACATAGAAATTGAAACTCTCTACAAATACTGGGAACAAAGAAACTGAATCAATAAAGCTTCCAACCATTGAAACACGGTAATGGGCAAAACAATTTTATAAGAAGCCTCAAGGATTCAAAAATCAAAAATCAGAATGTTGGGAAATGATGATGCTGTACAGGATGGTATTTATGACACACCATAATACACTATAATTCTCCAACCTTAGTGTAGTGGTATCTTTGTGAGGGGACTAATATACATAAATGTTTGAGAATAATGAAGTGACACACCATAATACACTATAACTCTCCAACCTTAGTGTAATGGTATCTTTGTGAGGGGACTAATATACATAAATGTTTGAGAATAATGAAGCAATATGTTCACTGTGATCTCAATTAATCTATTCACACGTCCCAAAATAAGGAAATCTGTACTACTATCAACAGACACACCAAAAAATGATGTCAATTAGTCTATGATCAGAATTATTCCTATTCACACATCCAAAAATAAGGGAACTGAATACGATATTCACTTCCTTGAATATCATTTATTTTAAAAATAAGGGAACTGCATACGATATTCACTTCCTTGAATATCATTTATTTTAAAAGTGATAGATGTATTTGGGTCCTATAATGATCATTTCATCTATATAAAGTGGTAATTGCTAAATGTATTTTTTGCAAAATAATTGACAGTATTAAAAGTGTTGCAGTGTAAATAAACACAAATTATAAGAAGTAGCAATCTGATCCTCTACATCTCGCCACGGCAACCAACCTGGTCTTCAGTGTGGCACCGCTTATATAAACTCGCACTCACCATCATATTCAACACAACTACGAGAAGAAGAAGATGAATCCAATAATCCGTGTAGCGATGGGCCACAAATTACTTGCCCTACTCCTATTTCTCCTTGATTTTCCATCATGCCTCCAGGCGTTGTGCCCGCCTCCTCCCTCAGTCCAATGCAAAAGCAATGGAGGACGCCAGATCTTTAATTATCAAGGCATTTGGGAGGATCGCAGCATTTGCAGAGCTGCAGAGGCTGTTTCCCCCAAGACAGAAGCCGAGATTCTACATGCTGTTGCCCGGGCAGTGAAAAAGAAGCAAAAGATCAAAGTGGTAAGCACTCTGGCTCATAGCCTCTCAAAGCTAGTGTGTGTTGAAGACCATGGATTGATTATCTCAACCGAAAACTATGCATCCGTCATTGGAGTGAACAAGGGTGCCATGACTATTACAGTCCAAGGCGGCGCCATGATGAGAGACGTTATGGAGGAAGCAGCGAAGGAAGGCCTGGCTCTTCCCGCCATGATTTACTGGAACGGAGCCTCTGCGGCGGGCGTTGTTTCTACGGGAGCCCACGGCAGCGGTCTCGTGGGCAGAGGGAGCGGTGTTTATGAATATGTTGTAGGTATGAGATTGGTGGTGCCTGCATCTCCATCAGAGGGGTACAGAAAAGTCATGAGCTTGAGTACCGAAACAGATGAAGATGAGCTCAACGCTGCGAGATTATCTCTGGGAACGCTGGGAATAATCTCGCAAGTCACCTTAGCTCTGCAACCCATGTTCAAGCGTTCTTTAAGTATGCCGAATCTAAGCGATGATAAGGAGCTTCAAAACGAAGCGGCCCATTTCCTGAGGGCTCATGATTTCGCAGATTTATTCTGGTTTCCCTTTCAACAAAAGGCGCTGTTTAGACGATTCGATCGAGTTTCTGTTGAAGTTCCCGGTGACGGCCTCAACGTTGCAATTGGGCATTTTCCATCTAGCGTAGCCAACCTTGAATATTCTGATCATCTGAGTAAGTATTTACAGATTTCCCACTTGTTTATTTTATAGTTTTATTTATTTTTGTACTATGGTTGGATTCTTGAAAGCGATCTCTATCTTACATCTCACATCTCACGTGTTTATTTAGGAATAATGATGCGGATAAACATGTTTATTTCATCTTATGAGTTTGTTTAAGAGTAATTATGGTTGGATTCTTGAAAGCGATCTCTATCTTACATCTCATATCTCACGTGTTTATTTAGGAATAATGATGCGGATAAACATGTTTATTTCATCTTATGAGTTTGTTTAAGAGTAATTATGGTTGGATTCTTGAAAGCGATCTCTATCTTACATCTCACATCTCACGTGTTTATTTAGGAATAATGATGCGGATAAACATGTTTATTTCATCTTATGAGTTTGTTTAAGAGTAATTATGTAGATACACATGTTTATTTTATTTTATTATTGGTTTTCTAAGATTTTATTAGTTATGTAGTAATTAACTATTATTATTAAAAAAAAAATAATAAATTTTAATAATTTTAATTTAGTTATCCATAATTATTAGTTTGCTTTTAATTAATTAAATTATATGTTATATCAGCATGTTATATTGGGTAATGTGATATTGACATTTAATTTATATTAGTTTTCTAACTATAAGAATTGCATACTTGCAGATGGCATAATCCAATCTACAGAAGATTCTGGCCGATTGTGCTCTTTAATGGGAGAAGAAATTAAGCAACTAACGTTTAACGGCAGCGGGTTTTGGAAAGACGAAATTAGAGGCTTCACAGGGTACCCGGTCATCGGATTCAATCATCGCATGCAGTCTTCTGTAGGATGCCAGGGCACCTATAATCAGAGTGGTTACACTCCCAACAAGATTTTAGATAAAAATGAGACCGTTTGTTCGTGGGACCGCCGGGTTCCGACTGCCTTCGGTTTCGACGTGGAACTGAGAGTGCCCATTTCACGCCTCCCAGAAACAATTATCGATATAAAGAAGCTCAGAGATCTAAATCCTCCAAGCATGTGTGAAATCTATGTGGTTTTTCGGTCTATTAAGAAATCTGATGCATATTTGGGACCAACAGAGGATTTGGTGACACTGGAATTGATATATTATCGTCCTAGAGAAGCCAAGACGCCCAAATGGAACGAAGATGTGTACGAAGAGATAGAGCAGATGGTGATCGAGAAGCATGGCGGGACACTGCAGTGGGGTAAGAATGGCGGTTACTTGTTCGGAGGGTTAGCCAAGCGAGCAGTGAATTTGGAGAAGTTTTTGCAAGTAAAGAATAGATATGATCCGGAAGGAGTGTTTTCTAATGAGTGGACAGATGGGCTGTTCGGGATTGGAGGGCAAGGAGTGGAGCAGTTGAGAGACGGATGCGCATTAGATAAGATGTGCAAGTGCAGAGAAATATCCTGAAAAAGGATATTTCTGCAGGCCGGGGAGAATTTGGAAGAAAGCTCTAGTTGACAGTGCTGCAATGTGGTGCGAATTACATATGTATTTAGGTCGGCGATTTGTGTATAATCTGTAGATAAATAAATAAAGATGAGTATCATTTGTGATGTGATACTTATTGTGATATTGGGAAAGAAATAAAGTCGTCGTCACTTTAACGTTGTAACTACGGACGGTTTCAAAACGTGAGGAGTTGGCGTTCTTTTTAATATAAGTGTATTTTAAATATGCGTTTTTTACTTTCTATGTAACGTTGGATGTCCTGGAATTGCGTTTTTAGCCAACAGGAGATTGTGAGTATGTTGTCGAATTGTTGCAGGAATTATGATGGTGCGGTAGGCTGTGAAGTGGTATGGAATTCCCCACGCAGGAATTATGATGGTGCGGTAGGCTGTGAAGTGGTATGGAATTCCCCACGTATAACTTAACTTGAGATCAAAACCATGATGAAATTAAAATAAATTTAAAGAATATTGTAACAAGATTGAAATATGATTTGAATGAAGAATTTTATTCACTTAACTTTTCAATAAAAATTAATTATTTTTTGTCATCGTTATTATAATAATCGATTGTAATTTAATATATTTATTATTGAAAACATTGTTATAATAATCCATTGTAAATTGTAATTTAATTAATTTATTATTGAAAATTTATATTAATATAAATTATATTTGATATTTATTATATAAGACGTGTTTTATAGTTTAATATGAAAAATTAATCTCTTAGATTAGGTTAAAAAATATAAATAGAATTATATTTTTTAAAATTACAAATTAATTTTTAATTTATATAAATTAAAATCTATATTAAATATATTTTTAATTTTATAAATTAAATTTTTATATTAAAAAAATTTAATATATATTTCACAAATAATGAGATGAAACATTACACAGAAAATTCAAATAATAAGTAACATTTTGACAAATGAATTACTTAAAAAAAAAAAAAAATCAAGAATAGACTTTCAAACTACAGGCTTCAGGTGGATATGTATTCCAAATTGTGATTTGGTATGTAGTTCAATATAGAAACTAGCATGTCTGTACATTGATCATAAAACAAATAATTAGCAAAATTTACATGCTTGTACATTAATCATAAAACAAAGAATTAACAAAATTTGAGTGAATTTTTGTTTAACCTTGAAGAGATTAACCTTAGTTATGACACCCATCAAATTTTGATGATTTGGAATGAATCTACTGTAACTGTGCACGTTTTCTTGATTAGCCTCCATGAAATGAGTCATGAACTTCTTCTATAATAGCCTCCTTGAAATCAGCCACGAACTTCTACTGGAATAGGCTCCCTGAAATGAGTCATGGAGCGGCGATCAACGGCCTCGGCCTGGGCCCGAGGCTGAGAGGTCAAACACTGTTGCACCTTGAGATGGAATTGAGGGTTTTTTTCACGAGTTCTTTCGTCAAACACTAAGTTGTTAGGTTGTCAGAGTTGCATATATAACGTGCTTTACCAGAGATCACGACAACTATTATTAACATGGTTACATACTATTGTATACTATTGTTACATGCTATGGGGGAGTTTGCACTAAGTATTAAAAAAGTTTACAGAGGTAATCTCAAGTATATTGATATAGGTTTTTTGATGGGAGCATTTACAAAAAAATGTGGATGCAGAGTATATATTGTAATGGAACTTTGTAGGTTTTATTATTTTTGGTGGGAAAGAGAAAGTCGTACAAATAATCTTGCAGAAATTATAACATTATGGGGGACACTACTGTGTGCAAAATGGTTAGGTATTGAGTCCATAAAGATATTCGGAGACTCAAAAAGTGTCATTGAATGGCTATAGGGATTCACTCAATTCAATCCTATCAACCTTTTTGCATGGATGAGGCTTATCCAAAATCTAGAGCAGAACTTTTGACAGATTACATATAAGCATGTGTAAGGGGAAGATAATGGGGTTGCAAAGATACTATCAAAAAGGAGCATTGTAGCATAAACATGTTTGCTTTACTTTCATGCTTTCAGCAGGGGCACTAATAAATGAAAGTACTATTGTAAGTAGCACTAGAGATAAAAATTTGCTAATAAATTTATAAAGTAAAATCTTAAGAGGATAATAAGGATATGAGAGGTTAGTAGGATTTTGCACTAAGTTTTTATTAATGTAAGTGTCAATCAAGTGACAAGTTTTTTTGTGAAAGATATATATCTGAAATAAGCTCTTGTAATTATTATTTTTAATTAAAGATAATGTTTTTTCGACTAAAAAAACCAAAAGCTAGATCCTCATCTAGCTTACATTTATTTTAGATTTGATCCAGGGAGTGGACTGTAGACTTCAGTCCTCGTTCTTCAATTTGAATCTCAAGGGTTCCATATTTGTTTCTTAAAGTAAAATCTTGTATCATTTCTCTCTGCGAATATAATCCTATACAATAATATTAAAATCATATCTATACTACAGACAAGGGGAAAACAATATGTGTTGTAAAGTTATAAACAGATTTGAACATGAGAGCATAAAAGATAGAAATACAAAGATATGCTCAGACTAATATTGCTTTATGGCTTACCTTTATTGGTTGAAAAATGAGAATCAATAAAAGACCAAGGTAAAAAGATCTGCACATAAAAATATAACGTTGTTCTTTAATATCTATATCGGTTAACTCAAAACTACATACACAACTCTCCATATATGTTTTATCTATATTGGTTCACACTGGAATCTATTGGAATTCAGAGGCACAACAAATCAAACAAAATAACACATAACAACATATCAAGCACATAAACACAAGAATTAACGTGGTTCACCCAACCAATCTGGGCTACGTCCACCAAACATAGGCATCAGGAGTTTATTAATCAAATTGGAGATTACATCAAGAAATTCTCATAAAACCTCTCACACTCTTTTCAAACCATCCGAATGATTGTCTGTTATATAGCATAGAGAATCTAACAGCCTCATAACTCCCTCACATCAAATATAGGAGGCATTAACTCCCTCCCAACAACCTGGAGCTAATCTAGGACCTGAATTCTATTATTGTCATCAGCTGAGATTTTTCCTATTTTGCTCAAACAGAAAATTTCAACAATCTCCACCTTGACAACAATTCGCCTAATGCCCTGTTATTATTATTTTATCTTTTCTGCAAGCCAAGAGAAGCCAAACACTAGCGTAGCTTCTCCAACAAAAATGGTTTCGTGAACATGTTTGCACAGTTCTCCTTTGTATGCACCTTTTCAAGAGAGACTCCTCGTTCAGTGATAACCTGTCTTACAAAATGGTACTTAATTGGAATATGCTTTGATTTACTATGATAGGCCGGATTCTTAGCCAAATGTATTGCACTTTGACTATCACAAAGTAAACTGATGTTGTCCTGTAACCTACCAAACTCACCAAGAAAACCTTTCAACCAAACCACCTCTTTGCAAGCATGAGAAGCAGCAATGTATTCTGCTTCAGTAGTGGACAAAGCAACAATGTTCTGTAGCTTTGACATCCAGCTGATAGCTCCACCTACAAGAGTAAAGACGTACCCTGAAGTTGAACTTCTCTTATCCAAATCACCTGCAAAATCGGAATCAACATATCCGCAAACAAATTCACTACTCTTATTGTAAGAAATACAATAACTACTTGTGCCTCTCAAGT
>APFE031644866.1:0-18590 GCA_000404065.3 Pinus taeda
AAAATAATTTTTCAAACCAAGCTTAAGCAAACATTTAAAAAAATATACACACCTTTTTTCACTTTGTAGGAGCTCGATATTGCCTCTGATGTATCTCTCTAATTTCAGATCACCCAGTTCTGAAATTGCAACTTGCGGTAGCCCTCTATGTCCTCTTTCCAGTGCCACCAATCTGACCCCAATTGGATTCTCCAATGAAGAGTTATGCCAAATCTCCCACAGTGACCTGATTATAGACTAATTCAATAGAGCTAACTTGTACGATGTGCCACGTGTCCCTGTTTTGACCTTTGGCTCTGACAAATATATACAAGAAACTACAGTCTGTCCTCTTTCTATACCTTCTTATGAAATTTCAATCTGATGCTCAGAGAGAAAGTTATGACGATTTTCCCCAGGTCACTTGTTTTGAATGTAATTCAGGATTCTACAAAAGGACGAACTTCCTCAGTTCATATCTCTGAACATATAGCGCGAAAAGCTCTGAAATTCGGACTTGATATTCAGTACAATGTCTTCTCAAATGGTTTTTTTTTTAGCTTTTGAAACATCGCAAAAAAAAAAGTTATAGCGAAAATTCCACGATGACCTGTTTGGAGCAGCGAAACCCTAGAATCCAAAGCTCTGATACCAAATGTTATGAAACCAGCTCAAGAAAAGATAGAAAAGATAGATCCACGCCTTAGAATTCAGCCTCTTCGAGGGGGCAACCTCTTTTACATTACATAAATGAACAATTCTTGGGCATCCAAGTCCTCCTATTCTGGTATTTTCATGCTAGTAGGTTGTTTTTCCACCTCGTCTAATGCTTTGTGCAACCCTTGTTGCTCAAGCGAATCCCTAACTTTCAGTTTCCATAAAGCAAATTTGTTTTTTCCAGTGAACTTCTCCACCTCAAACTTTGCATTCGTCATTTTAGCCATTTCTTTCCTACAAATCCTTCCTCCTAAGGGTTCCTTCTTTCAACTAAGGTTTCTTTAAAAAAAATATTCCTATTTCCCTTATTCCAGCTAGAGTTTTCAAATTTTCTTTCTGATTTTTCTTTTTTTAATTTCAGAACTATGTTCTTTTAAATTAATGAAGCCTTCTCCCATTAACTTAAAAAAATTCTGAAAAAATTACAATGGTTTTTTAGCCTCAAAAGAAAACTTGGAAAAAATTGCTTTCAAGAAATTATTTTGCTGTAAAAATTACCAGGATTTTACATTACGACTTGCATTATTCCACAGCGGTTTGCAGAAAATTTGTTCCAAGACTTCCTTTCTCGATGACAACAACAGTGGCAACACTCTTCCAGACTTCCTTTCTAGGTCAGCAGCAACAGAACAGGGGACCTCTTCTACTAGCGGGGTAATGTGCAACGACTGTTTCTCTGGAAGTAGCAGCAAAATACCTCTGTTTCTAAAAAAACTACACTCTGCATCTCAGTTTTCCTGCACGCTTAGCCAACTAGAGGCTTTTTTACTTTGTGCTCCAGCAATCGAACTGCACCTTCCTCTCCGGCTGCAGGCAACAACAATCGAACTACACCTTTCTCTCCGGCGGCAGGAAGCAGCAATCGAACTGCATTTCTCCGGTGGCATGCAGCAACCTGTAGATTCTCTGTTGAAAACTTATCCTGAAGTAACTTCAAGGAATAAAGTTATTTGCCCTCTTCAAGACAAACTAGGGGTGGTTACTAAAGATATTATGATAAATGATTATAGAATGGTGTGTTGGAATAATGATCCATTTGAAATTATTAACGTTGTTATTTTTAGTGAGAGATTTGAGGATAGATTTATGGAATGATTGATGTGGAGAGATTTTTGAGAGATTATAGAAATTACTGAGAGATTACAAGAGATGGCAGACATATCCTCGTTTATAAATATATGTCATTGATAATGAAATTGTATGAGTCTGTGTGTATTATAGTTAAATGATTTTGGTTTGTTATTTGTTTTTGGAGTAGTCTAACGAGGCGGAGGAATTGTCCGGTTTCCGGTGCCCTGGAAAAACCTCTGGCTCTGGCCACCGGACAAGTCCTCCGCCACCCTATGCGAGCTCCGCCACCGCGAGCTCCGCCCACCTCCGCCACCCTACGCGAGCTCCGCCACCGCCAGCTCCGCCACTGCCCACATTAACTGCGTCTGACAGGAGGATCGACTTCCATCGCTGTCTGCTGCCATGAGTTAATTCCGAAATTTCAATTCGAATTCCAATTTTTCGCGGGTTGCTCCCGACCAATTCGACCTGGCACTTCGCAGCTCCCTCCCTGCAGTTCATCAGGTCACCAGAACACTCTGAAAACTCACAGAACACGCTGACTCGCGCCTACAGCTCACCAGCACAACGGAAAAACTCACTCCGACGCTCTGCAACTCACCACCTGCACTAGCCAGGCGAAAACCAGGCACGTTCAACACGTCGAACCCATGAACGGTGCATGAGTAGTGGTTTCAAGGTAGCATTTGGTATCACCGAGCATTTATTTATTCATTCAAACCCTGTGTCATTTTAATCATAAATAATTAAGCAAATAAACCAAGTCCCTGTATTCTGAAACAAAAAGAGACTCGCGATGAACCCATGAACGGTGCATGAGTCGTGGTTTCTCCGCCACATCTGGTCGGAACCGATCCACGTTTCCCCTTTTTTTCTTATCAATGTGCCGCAGCTTTCCTATCATTCACTGTGTTTGTATTTGCAGAAGTGGTCTTGAGAAAGTATGGGATGTATAATATCTACATGAACAGATGAAGGGGGCACAATGAAGAAACCGGGGCAAGGTGGAGAAATGTTTGTTTTTGTACCAGGTCTGCGCATTCCTAAAAGTATTGACTTTGGAAAATCACTTCAAGGTTATCTCTCAGCAAAAATGGTTGAGCACCTTTCAGCACTTCGGACACGAATAGTTGCCATGGCAGCAACGGAGGGTCCTGCTACAAGAAATAAAAGAAAGACAGCAACGCAACATGGTAACATTTCTTCATGATTTTATTACTGAGAAACTTATTTTATATTGTCAAAGCATCTCAGTGCAAAGATGTACAAACTTTTGCAAAACACAATTATTATTCATGTAACATTAGGTTATTTTGAATGATAGAATGCAGGATATAGTGTTCATCAAAGAAACAATGAAAAGACCAATAAAGTGGCATACATATCAATTACTTCAGTTACAATTTATGGAAACAGTTTATGTAAAGAGTTTTATAAATGATACAGCATGCATGGTTCAGAAACATAAAAGGCTGCAATCTGTGTGCAAGTATTATTCTAAGAAAATTACTGTGCTCTGAGAGACAATAAATTTTGTAGTACTCTGGTGCGGACAAGTTTGCTCCGATGGGAATCTACAGCTTAGTTATATTATGGTAGATTAATCCTCGAAACTCTTCAATATTTTTTTCAGGTGGTTCAACACTGGCTGACCTGCTGCAAGCCCTTGATGATTATCTACCTGTTTTGCTGGGATTAACAAAAGGTAATTTTAACAGGACCTTATTTTTCTAGATATTGACAATGTAATTGTGAGTGAATGATTTCATGACCAATACTCAGCATGGACGATATTTAGATTGGAGGAGGAATTGATTAAATAAAAAAATGTAGGCCTTTATGCATAGGATTAGAGATTATGGAAGACATTGGCATTGTGAGAATGAAGATCTATTTGAAAACTGGGCAGAACTTGATTAGCATTCTATTGCTTTATTTTTTATGCAGGAAGTCAACTACAAGATTTAGTGGAATTTGTTTGGATCAATCAGGAGGATGAGGAGGATGATGAACAGGTGCTTGTTCCATGGAAGAATGTTACTTCCAGTAGCATTGATGTTCAGGTGTTTGGTCTTGTTTATTGAGGATTGAGATAGTTTTCATTGAAAATCACAGTTCATGGATATTTTTCTTTTCAGGAAACAGCAATATCAAGTGCTTGGTATGAGGTGTTATCTGTTCTACATATGATGTCTATGTTGTCTTTATCACAAGCAAATTCTTTGCTGATCCCAAAATCTTCTGTTGATGGATACCAGCCAAAGGTGACAGAAGGTTGGTTTGCCACATCTCAACTGTAACTAAAATGATTTTTTCAGTACCTCATATATTTCTTTTCATGTAGAATGATTTTGCTTTACCAGGCAACTTTGTGCTTGTCTGTATTTATTCATGCATTTTAATTCCCCTTAGCTGTTTAATTTCTTCAATATTTGCTGTTTTGATTAGCATTTCTGATCTGGAATTTGTTTATTCCAACTACAAGAGAACAAGAAAGCAGCAATCAACATATTTCTTAAGGCAGCGGGATATTTAGACTGTGCTGTTCGATCTGTCTTGCCTCAAATGCGAGAGGAAGTCAAGTATGCCATTTGCTTGTTCAATGTCTCATATCCTCTGTTTCTTGAATCTGTTAGTAGTTCCATAATCATGTTGACTTATTAAGATTGTATTGATTTCTTCTTATAAGTGAACCATGTTAGCTGTTTCCACAAAGAACAAATATGTTTTGATTACAATGTGCTTGTTTGTGTTTTTGTACGTGAAATATGCCTGTTTTACAGGGTTCTGACACATTTTCTCTCAGGTCCGAGTTAATAGAAGACAGCTAGACGCAGGCTTTAGGGCTATTTTGAATGATGTTTTGGCGTGACTTCTGGGTATGAATCTCTCCTTCAGTAGGCCGCTTTCTTTCTATGGTGTCACAGGTAGGCCACAGGCTTGTTTTTCTTAGAATCACAAGGCCGAGAGGTATTTCAGTGCTACATAATAGGCCACAGGCCTATATCTCTTGCTCAGGAAGGCAGATATCTAGCCAAAAGGGTAATCACCAACCTATATTGACAGCGAAGAAGAGCAGAGAGGATTAGAGGCCCAATCACAGTGATTGTGGAAATCTGAAAGAGGAGGAAAGAAGGCGTAGCAGGTTAACCGTAAACCCTAACCAGTGATCAGTATTGCAGCAGCTCCTGAAGCATGTTTTGTCAGAACTCTGAAGATTGATTGGACCATCTTCCTGTCTAAGGACATTGTTATTAGATCGTCAAATGGAAAGTCAATGTTATTGTACTCTACCTCTCTCTCTGCTAAATTTTTGATATTAATAATAAGAAGAATTGATAAAGGGTTTTCCCCATCTTGGGTTTTTCCTTGGCTTGAGCCAATTCCTGTGTTCTCTTGTCTTGGCTTGGCTTCTGCACTTATGTTCAATGTTCTTTCTTCAGATACTGTGATTACTAATGGAATTAGAATTGCTAATGGGCTTATAATCTAATGAAGTATTTGATCTAAGCAAAGAACATGTTATCTCCAAAATTTAACATGGTTTCAGAGCACAGGTGAGGACAAGCCCAAGCTAGAGTAAAAGAGAATGACAATACTGTGGAAGAGAGGATAGAAGACTTGATTCTTTCTGCAACAATCTTGGACAAAACCAATCTGGTGGAATATGATCGAAAGAGTGGATACTTCCAAGTTACTAATCTAGGACGCATATCTAATGGTACAATGGCTGCTTATAATGAACATCTGAAGTTGACAATGGGTGACATTGAGCTATGCCGATTATTTTCTTTAAGTGAAGAGTTTAAGTATGAATCAGTAAGAGAAGAAGAAAAGATGGAACTTGCGAAGCCGTTAGATTCAGTACCAATTCTGGTTTAAGGAGAGTTTGGTAGAGCCCAGTGCAAAGATCAATGTTTTGCTTCAAGCATACATTTCACAACTTAAGCTTGAAGGACTTCCTCTCACATCTGACATGGTACCATACTGTAACACACACCTCCCCTCCTTCATTGGCCAGAGGTAGTTACTATGTCACTGTTATGAGAATAGGGTGAAATATATATATTTTTTATATAGATCCAGATATCACGTGATGCAGCAATTTATTTTCTGTTGGTGAGATCTGCCTGTCCAAGGCTGATTTAGCAGGCAAATCGAGAATATTTAGGAAATTATTTGATTGGAGGGATTGTCTCCAACACTTCCAAATTATGAGGATGTGGATCTGTGGAATTATTACAGGACCTGTGCATATTAGTTTTGGATCTATTATTTCTCTTACCTGAAGTATATTCCTGTAGCGATTTGAGACCTATGAAAGAATACTACATTCGATCCTGGAGAATTCTCGCATTTGTAGTAACATTCCTGCAATCCTGTGACTACAAATTGCATCCTTGTGACCTCTGTTATGGATGAAATCACTGTCACTGTCTCGCCCTTGGATCCTGTGTGAAAGCTTGAAACTAAAACCATGGAGACAAGTTTCAGTAGGTGGATCATAGAAGCTCCCTTCAATCCTAGCAGACTTGCAGACCTCTCTATTATTATCCGTATCATTTCAATCTTCCAGACCTCTGTTCATTATCACTGTGCGATTATAACAGACCTTAACTCTTGAAAAAATAAATAAATCTTGGAAGCACAGTCCTAGTTGAAAGCACAGGAGTAGCATTGTTTTGCAGACCTTGGAAGCACAATGATGTCTTTTATCTTTCACCCCTTGTAGATCCAACTAGAAGTCTGCACTGCAACAGACATGAAGCACCCTTGGAGTTTTGACATCATTATTGAAGCAGCTTGATATCCTGGAGGATATCCTAAAGCAATGTTGAAGTCTTGTAGAAATCATTAATGAAGAGATGGTTTTAGAACTGCTCCTAATCTCTCATTCGAGGACTTATACATGATGGACTCTCTCTACCGGAATGGTCTAATCATAATTAGCGCTCTTCTGTAAGGCCTCATTGTATTGGCATAACTTCTATTGGGCATCTGCGAGTTATAGTTATATGGTCTCTATTCATCTAAGATATGTGTTTTGTATGATGCTTTGTCAATTTTGCTCAATGCCTAAAGAACGTAAGTAAATTGCCCCTCTCGGCATGCCTGAGAAGGAAGAGTAGGAAATTTTGAATTTATAAAGAAAATGCATGCTTCTTTAGATATTAAGATCGACAGGATTATGAGGATCCCCTATCCCCCAATTGTAATAGAAAAGTTGTTCCAAATGTTGTTGATGAAGTTCAACCCTTAACAAGCGTAGTGTGAAGGAACCATTCATGTAGAGTGGCTGAATAAGTTTCTTGTGATGTTATATGACAAATGGCTTTTCTGTCACACATAAGGCATATACATGAATCATGCTTTGCTTAGACAATGCTTTGTTAGTCTAGGGTTATGTGGTTTTTGGTGTATGGACAGTTGGTAAGGATAAACATTTTTAGAGTTTGCAAGCAATTCCAATAAAGTGGTGATTGCTAGATGTGCTTTTTGCAGAATAGTTGCTAGTATTAAAAGTGTTGCAGTGTAAATGAACACAAATTATCTGCTTTTTGGAATTATATATGATTGAAAAACAATTGAGTATTAGGAAATAGATAATTGTCTACTTGTTTAACATGAATTTATTGTTATTTTATTTTTCAGGTATTTGAAGTGTAAAAAATGGTGAAAAAGTGGCATTTATGCATTGAAGTGTCTTGCTTTCCAAATCCAGGTCGAGCAGTTATTAAATTCATCCGTTACAATATGGAAACAAATCATTTATTTCATGGAAAGAGAGAAGTGCCTGGAATGATGACAAACAATGAGGCATATTACAGTGCCCTTGTTGAAGGGCTAAAAGAGGCAAAACAACATGATGTCAATGATATTGAAGTCTTCACCAACTCAGAGTTGATATGTAATCAGATGAAAGGAATCTATCGGGTTCGGAAGGACAATCTACAACCTCTTCATAAGGAAGCAATAAATTGGAGTTTTCAATTTCAACGTTTTACCATCAATCGCTCTGCAGATATTGAAAAGATGTCCACTGATATAATGTCTAGAGCATTTTTAAGCACATATGTAGATGTCAAATATGACATAGCATCACCATCCATTGCAACAGAAATCATTGATCACCATCAATATAGATCCCCATTGTGCGAATGGGTTGTTGTTATCATTTTTCTGGGGTCTATCATAGCATGGTTCTTTCACTAAAAAAGAACCTGTTAATGTTCTATTTTTCCCCAACATGCAATGATTACGGTTTTTTGTATGGGAGACAAATTTATGGACAAATGTTATATATTCCATGTACATGGACAAATGTATTTTGAGAAAAGTAACTGGTTCATGGTTTTGTGATTATCATTAATACATTATGGTGTTGTCTAATCCTTCCAAACACCTTCTCAGATCTTTAATTCTTGAGAGATATTGATATGCTATGTGATTTGTTCGTTGGTTGTTGATCAGTGATGAAAGGTTTCTTTACTATGTTTATAAGGAATTTATTCTTAATAACACTATTATTCCTGTCGAGAATAGAAATTCGTTTAGATCCTTTGCATTATTTTATAAAATGTGGATAAATATAGGGTAGTTCTGGTGCTTTGACATTGCTGTAAATTATGTCTGAGCTTAAAGAACTTAAATTTTCAAAATTTCGATAAGGATCTTAGAGGCATCTTCATAAGCATCACTTTGTTTGTGTGATAAAATAAGCTCTCACATCACAAACACCAAAGAGTGCACCCGATTACATTCAATGATACAACTGGTCCTTTCCGAAAAATGTCCAAGCCATGTAGTTTCAAAGATTGTAAATGTTTAACCAAGATGGCAAAAAGTTTAGTAAAGAACTTCAAAAATATAATTCTGACTTTGTTATTGTCAAATTAGATTTTCCATTCAAAATAAAAAATTCAGGTATTGTTGAAAGTAATCAAATCCTTTCTGCGATCTTTAGAAACCTGAAAATCAATTTGTCTAATGCTGTCCATATTGTTAACAATTTTGATATGATGTGACAGTTATCAGATCTTATGTTTTACAAGATACCAAAAGTTTCATGACAGGATTAAGAAAGTGCATCATATATAGCTTCTATTTATATTTCAACCATTCTTCTCATAATAATGAATGAAAACAATTAAGAGAGATCAAAGCAAGAAGAATCAAGGGCAACACTAATTTTGTTGTTCATTCTCAAACTATTTGTGAGAAAGTGAAACTAATGGTGAACAAAAACCATAAGCTTTATGGGTAACACAAATTCTTCCATCATGATTTAAGCGATATAAATATTAACACCACAAGCATGATTAATGATAAAACCGTTTCAATGATAGTCCAAGCCATAGAAAGTTAATCACTATTTCAAAGAGGCATCAACAGGTACTTCATTCATGCAATGATTGCATAGAAAACGCTATCTTAACAACTTATTACACATGCAAGATTGTATTGCAATCATTAAATATTACAAACTAGTAAACCATCTTATTTCAGATGCTTAGAGATCATTCTAACCTCCCTCAAAATTCAGTTTATAGCCAAAAACTTACCTTTAATAAATATGACAGATATGACAATAATAAACATGAACAATCTGACCAGTGCAAGCCACACAACTCCTACTGCCCTATAAAATGCAAGCAACGATCATGCAAATGCAAAACTATTGCAATATCCAACCACTGTAGTGGAGCGATCTTAATTACTTTTATGTCAGAGGCCACGTTCTGATGCATCAGTTCAATTTGTTACAGGTACACAAGAGCACCATTAAGTCCAATTTATTGCAGGTACAAAAGACCGTTAGGTCTAGACAACCCAAATGTAGCAGTAGCAGTCTCATGGCTGCAGTCTGGAAATTCCACTCTGAGGAAGAGGAAAACTCAATTAGTGCATCCATAACTTCATGAATTATGGTTCCAGTGCCTATGGAATCCCAAGTGATTTTCCAGTACAATTGCTGAAGGAATAACTTTTCAGCCAGGTCCTCTTCCTCTTTCCAGTTCAGTTGCTTGAAGTTTCAGCCATTTCGGATGAGTAGATTTAATGATTCTACTCTTAGGTCTGATATTCTGATATGATTTCGAAGGGTATCTGTATGTTATTTCATCGATAATAGTTGTATGTTTGATTCTTCAGAATATTCACAAATTCTAATATGTAACAGTTGATGGGGTTAATGTGGAGGAAGCCTTTTTTCTCCCTTGATTAAAATGCGATAAGCAAGTAGTCTTCCAAAGTCCTTCACCAGCTGGGTGGCAAAGACAAATTTCAATTGAAAAACACTTTTTATTAATATTTGTGTTCCTTTAAAGGTCAGACCAGTTTTGTATATCCTACATAACAGTTTTAAGGGATGGTAGTAAATGAGTCGGCCATTCTACGAATCTGAAAGTGTCAAAAGTTTGAACTAGCCATTGATGACTATAATCCTCGTTCTCCAATGTATGAGAAAATTGATCGCTATGACTAGAGATATATTTGGGACATTTGCAAAAAAAATAAATGGACTGTTCATAATGTTTCAAATGGATGTGCAACTTTACAAACTTTTTAGACTCAAATTGCAACTATGTTAATTTGATCTTGAATTTGGTTGATCTCTCTTCATTACTATGTATCTGTCCAAGTTTTGGTATTTTAATTTTGAACTTCTCGTATTTTATTGTAATCATGCACAGCTTGAACAGTTTGTGTTTGCACATGATTGTGCAAATGGTCTCCAACAGAATGTTAAACTCTACTGAAGGGATTTTACCACAGGGAGCTTGTAGAAAGAGGGAGGAGATTCAGTGAATTTTCAAAAAGGGCATTTTGGAGAGATAACATGAATTTACATTATGTTATTTTTATCAAACAAATGCACATAACATGGAAGGGAATAGTGCTTAAGCTAGTTGTAATTTGATCCATTCAGTTGTTATGGCTCTCTCAATGTTGTATCTACAGTTCAGTCTGAAGGGATAATTGTTGTTGCACAATTAATTATTAGTTTTAGTTCCTATCTTTGACGGGTCAACTGCTTATTTTTGCTGGAAGGTGTCTTTGGATATATGTACTTGTTATATCTCAATTCCTTGAAAGTGGAACATCCACCTATGGCACCGTGTTGTTCTAAAAGTCATCTGACTTTACTGGAAAAATATTATGATTATTGGTTTGCCACCCACTAATCACTTAATTGAACTTTCCTCAATTAAATTTGGGATAGGCTTCTTAATATTTAGATCTAGGTTTATAATCTAGATGTCTAAGTTTAGACTCTTTTAGATAGTGTAAATAAAAGTTCACTCAAGCATTGAAAAAAAGCTCATTCTTTCAAGTGGGAAAGACGTAACTAGGCGTAAGGCAACAATTATGATCCATATTCTATGGTGAATTGGAACCTACAGAGGACTTGCAGTTTCATCTTTCTATGTAAAGCAAGGGTTTTTACACTTCAAAGTTTGAGAGGAAATATTCACGTTGTGCAGAGTTTTTAGAAATGAAACTGAGTCTCATATTGATTCAAATAAAGTAGTGCTGCAAGCATGTTTCATTTGATATTCTACTTGAAACGTCCACCTTACTTACTGGTAGACCACTGGCCATTTATTTCCAGCTATGTTCTGCAACAAAGGTGACATTTCCTTTGGTATGGACAAATACCTGTTGCAGCCATCCTCTCTACAGGGAGTCTGAGCTCATTGAGAACAGTTTAGGCATTTTTTAAAATCCTTGTTTTCACTTCTAGTTGCTGGGCATCAATATTTTTGTTATGATTCCATTTTTTATCATCTACAGTGCCCAACTGAAGCAATTTATATTTTTCATTGGTGTCTAGGGGTCAGAAATGCAGCCCAAAGGAAGTTGTATGATGAACTAGGTATTGCTGTAGAAGATGTTCCAGTCTATCAGTTTGTGCCACTTGGTCGCATACTTTATAAGGCTCCTTCTGATGGAAAGTGGGGGGAGCATGAATGTACGTGATGATTTCAGATTTTCAATTTTTGGATCAAGTGTTGGGTTCTGCAGAGTAAACAACATTTCTATATATTGCGTGTTTCTACCATGACTGTATGTGTTTCAAAGCAGTTTTAAAATGTCAAATAAAATAGCTCTTTTTGATCTGTGTGTTTTATTGCAGTGGATTACCTTGTTTTCATTGTTCGGGATGTTGCCATGCATCCCAATCCAGAAGAGGTTGCTGATGTTAAGTACGTAAGCAAAGAGCAGTTGAAGGAGCTCATAAGGAAAACAGATGCTCGTGAAGATGGAATTAAGCTTTCACCTTGGTTCCGTCTGGCTTTGACAACTTCTTGTTTGATTGGTGGAATAAGGATGAAAATGGCACTCTGGCAGAAGCAGTTGATATGAAAACCATACATAAATTGACGGATATTCAGCATGACTTAATGTCTATTTTTATTTCTATCCTTTATTTTCATTGGTTTGAAAATAGCATGCATATTATGTCACAAGCAACGATACTCTCGAGTCAATATTTATATGCCTATATTGTTACCTTTGTTTCTTGTTATGTAATTGTATTTCCCTGCTAGCATTTTTCTAATGCCCCTTGATCTTTGTAAGCCTTTGAGCTTGCAATCTTTTGTTTTCTTCTTGCCTCCTTTATGCTTTCAAACATGCCTTTCTTTCCAGTGTCATGTTTGTGCTGTTGATTCTGTATCTCTTTGTCTTCCTTTCTGACAACTTTGATTTCCATATTTATGGTGTTGTTGACATGCGAAACAATGTTGATGAATTGTTAGTACATTGATTAGTAATCAATTGTTTATATTGTTGATTACTAATCAATGTACTAACAATATGATTTATATAATATTTTAAATCATACATGTTAAATGCACAAGTAACATCTTTTAGGGCAATTCCAACAGCACTAAATTGTATGAAACTCCATGGTGATGACATCTCATGATGTTCTGCAATGCCCATGTAAAATTCTATTTGTGAATACCCTTGCAGCAAAACTTCTTGGATATACATTCCTTATACATTGATTGAGCAGAGCTTTGAATCTTGAAAGATATGAGGAAATGCAAGTTGCAGGAAGGTTAGTTAACCATTACTCAATTCAAATAATAGGCAATAGAATATTTACTCTCCGATTTCATGCTTTGAGAACATCATAAGCCAAAGAATAGGCTTTTGGTTGCTGTAAGGACTAGGACAAATGGTTCCTAGCACACATTTTCTGAATTTCATATTCTAAAGTCATAATAAGTATTTTACTCGAGTCATGTGCATGCTTAGCTGATAGAAAGATGAGAAAAGGTGGCAAAATGAGGTTAACAAATTAATAACTTTCAAAGTCAATGGGATTGGTGAGTAGTGAGAAGTGATAGTAACTGAATTGGACACAAGTATCAAGATGTGGATTTTTGAGAAACACAGAATCAGGCATGCAGTAAATTGGATAGGTTGCAGAGGTGCAATCCTTGGGATTTTACCAAGATATCTCAGCCATATTTTTGGAATTATTTGGGAATTATGTTTTAAATCAAAAATGCCAAGATTTTTCAATATGTTCAAATATCAAAATTACATCTGCCAAAAATCAAAACAGATGGATTTGCCAACAGGGCATAAGTTCAATGGTGAGGTCAACAGAGTGGTAAGCCATCCCCCAAGGTTCACTTCTCACTGTGGTCTTTTCCCACCCAAATGGCACATCTCAAAAAGAGACGAAGGCAGGTGCTAATCTCAAGATGATTTTGGTGGAACAGTTGCCCCTCAAACCTGGCATGAAGGCTGAAGAAAGTTCAAGTTGTGCAGTACAGGCCCCCAACCTTGGGGTGTGTTTTCTGAAGCAACATCCCAATAGAAGAAATAACAGATAGATAGGATAAAGGTAGCTCAGAAAAACCCCTGCCTTATCTCTTTCTCTAAGCAGGGCACTGTTGTAGGACATTAACAAACCTTAGAATTAGGAAAGGCTAGAAACTAAATTACTTTGCATTACTTCCACGTTTTCTGATAGATATAATCCTACCTTCCAGTGGCTAATCAAGCCCTTGCATTTGCAATAATATAATCTTACCTTCCAGTTACTCGTTAAGCTCCTGGAATCACTTTTAAGTTTTTCAATACGTCTTAATAATACCTAAAATGTATGTTTTTTTAATATCACACCTCAATAATACCTGAAATGTTTATGCTTGACATAAATCTGCAATTTATACCAAAAACGTCTATGCTTGAGAATTTATAAATCAATAATACCTAAAACGTCTATGCTTGACACATATATCTGCAATTTATTTTCTGCTCAAGTGTATATGTAACCTAAAGTTGTTAGGTCTATGCAATAGTGTTTATTAAATGCACTCATCCTTTACGTTACTTCACGAATAGTTTGATTCGGGTGCATTGAAAAATGTCCTGCTATGTATAGCATAATCCTTCATTTACCATGGTGTTACCTTTTGCCACATATGCAGTCTAATTTTCGCTGACACTCTCCAGGGTTGATCTATTCATAGCAGTGTAAGTATAGTTGATCTAACATATAGAAATTATTAAGCATCATATTGAGACTTGGCAAAACTTAACACGTGAAACATTGATCAAATCATTCAAAGTTTAAATGGAGTATCGCTCCTATATAGGAATCATAAGTTCAAGTTAAAAATCAGTTTCAATTTGCAAGATGATCTTAAATAACTGGTAAATCACAACTGGCAATTGATTTGGACATAAAGCACAGCTCCTAGTACTAGCTTTTGATCAAATGCAACATTTGAGTTTTTCAACCAAATACGAAAAAGAGGCTTCAAGCGCTTTTGATCAAATGCCACATTTGAGTTTTTCAACCAAATACGAAAAAGAGGCTTCAAGCCATTTACTTACCCTTGATAAGGTTACTGCCAATGGATCAGATGGATTCTGTTACAAACCTGTCAACCTATTAGGAGACAAAAGCATTCAAAATCAGTCCTTGAGTGCATGTTACAGGTATGCAGTGGCAGTTAACTGCTAGATACAAATGCTCCTATGGACTCTTCCGGATTTTTTTTATTTTCTTTTGAAACTCTGAAGGCTACTCACCTACTTCTCTCGGTTGGCTCTTCAGAGTCATTAAATATTTGCTATTTGACATTCAAAGAAGCTGCCTGCTTCCTCGAAGTCAAGGACATCCTAAAGAAACCAAAGGTGTGCAGGACAAGCATGAACACCGTGCCTTTCATAAAAGCATTTTTCATGGATAATTTTTAATGTTAATAGTTTTAATAAAAATGTGACTTATATCGTCTCCACAGTAAAACAAAATATATTATATAGCTGACACAAGCAAAACTCGTGCGTATTCAACCTAAGACTTGTTGTTCTTACATTGGGTCAGTATTCAAAGCAGAAAATACCAAGCTCACATAACAATTTTGTAACTTATCATTTAATAAATCATCCCTGAAAGCATGCTAAAAAAATCAATACTTGATGATCATTCAGCATATCAAGAACACCAAAGCAAGTTGAGATGGACAGAAAAAGAAAAGATACAAGCTTTCCATTTATACCCGGTCAAGGAATCCAGGAAAAAAGGAAAAGGAAATATAATTGCACCATGGTGTACTTATCAAATCCAGCCATAAAAGGAAAGAACCTAGAATTATGGCGAGAAAGCATACACCAACACATTCTACATTACATCACTGATAAATAAAGCACAAACAAAATTTTTGGAATTATTTGGGAATTATATTTTAAATCAAAAATGCCAAGATTTAACTGGAAGGCCCTGGAGACAATTACGGTCAACTTCCCCAAAAGGCATTCCAGATTTATGCCAACTTTGGAGCAATCACTTGATGGGCCAGAAAGTAGCTGAATAATCCCAGTCAATTCTGGCAAGTTATCTTTTGAAAATGCGACCTTGTGCGACATCACCAGATGTAACTCCAAAGCAATACTGCAACTACATGCAATGCCACAAGGAGGGCACTTGTAAGTCTGGTCAGCAAATCTTGCCCTTGAAACCACGACTCATGCACCGTTCATGGGTTCATCGCGAGTCTCTTTTTGTTTCAGAATACAGGGACTTGGTTTATTTGCTTAATTATTTATGATTAAAATGACACAGGGTTTGAATGAATAAATAAATGCTCGGTGATACCAAATGCTACCTTGAAACCACGACTCATGCACCGTTCATGGGTTCGACGTGTTGAACGTGCCTAATTTTCGCCTGGCTGGTGCAGGTGGTGAGCTGCAGAGCGTCGGAGTGAGTTTTTCCGTTGTGCTGGTGAGCTGCAGGCGCGAGTCAGCCCGTTCCGTGAGTTTTCGGAGTGTTTTGGTTACCTGGTGAACTGCAGTGGAGGGAGCTGCGAAGTGCCAGGTCGAATTGGTCAGGAGCAGCCCGCGAAAAACTGGAATTCGAATTGAAATTTCGGAATTACCTCACGGCGGCAGATAGCGATGGAAGTCGATCCTCCTGTCAGACGCAGTTAATGCGGGCGGTGGCGGAGCTGGCGGTGGCGGAGCTCGCGTAGGGTGGCGGAGCTCGTGGTGGCGGAGGTGGGCGGAGCTCGGGTAGGGTGGTGGAGGGCGGAGGAATTGTCCGGTGGCCGGAGGTTTTTCCGAGCGCCACCGGAAAACGGACAATTCCTCCGCCTCGTTAGACTACTCCTAAACTAATATCATAATATATTTCAAAAAATCAAAATTCATTTTATATAACACTTGTTTATAAGATAAATAATTAAGAAAAAAAATCTCAAATTTTGCCATATAATAGTTATTAAGAATATTTTAAAATATTTTGTGAAAAGTAGTCCACACCATCCACCTAATAATAATTGATATTAAATCAATATTCTGAAAGTCATCTTTCAAAAACGGCACATCTATTGATATAATTAAAAATTATTTTAAAATATTAATTGAATATTTTAAAATAATTTTGTGAAAACTAAATCCACACCGTCCACCTAACAATAATTGATAATCAAATCAAAATTTTGGAAGCCATCTTCCAAAGTAGGCACATAAATTGATATAATTAAAAATTATTTTAAAATATTAATTGCACGAGGAGGCACTCTACAACACAGTATAGAGGAGATGTGTAGGCGTAATGTAAGTAAGTACGTCAACATTTTTTAAATGCCGAGAAAATATATATAGGAAAAAAAACAAAGAATTTCAAAACAAAATTAAATGTCGACTTCATATGTTTTAATTGCGTTGAGATTCGCTACCCAGCCCAATATGGCAATCTCTCGGTATTTGGTAAATATAGAGTTAAGATAGATCTAGGCTGGTTTATAAAATTTATATTAATCAAACTTCAATTCCCACTAATCAAATAATAAAATTTGTTATAAACTTTATTTTGAAATTTAAATAAATTCTAAAATTTCACACTATATATATTCATTTATAAAACATAAACAATTATTTCAAAATTATACACATCATCATCATTAATTTTTTTTTTTTTTTTTTTTTTTTTTTTTTAACCGAAGGAAAAGAGCAAAAACTTTTTATTAAGTAGTTATAAAAAGTTTTACATGTCGACTATCATCTTCATCCCGTCAGAGCACTGCAAGAGAACATTAAAGACATCCCAATTAAACCGTAGGGAGTCATACAGGTATTTCAAAAGCAGCTCATATCAGGCATGTTAGAGGGGCTCAGCACACCACCCGTTCCACAAGCATAGCAGGAGCCGCCAACAGAAAAAACGCGGAAGGAAGAGCCCCGCCACAGTTTTAGCACATAAAAGAAAATATGGACAGAGAGGCCTCCTTCCAGGAAGGAAAACAGCCTCATACATAAATACTGCATATTCAAACTGTCATATGAAACTAACATAGCAACAGAAACATCCCGTCTACATTCAGGAAGATGTCAAAACAGCAAGGACGATCATATCATCCCTTGGAGGACAGGGGAGATATTATCAGAGAGCAGCTTTGCCGCAAAAAACCATGATCCTGAGCCAAAAAAGAAATGTAGACGAGATAGAAAAAAAGAGAAGAGCATCACGCAGGAGGAGCAAAAGGTGGAAGCTGTGAATGGAAAGTCTGCCCCTGTCTCATTTCCTCTATGGACCAGTTGCACAAAACTTGTTGTAAGCCTGTTTTAGAAAGCTGATCTGCAATTGTGTTTTTTTCCCTGTAAATATGACAAATAGATATGTTGTTAAAATGGGATTTTAAAGACAGAATTTCATCTAATACAACCCTCAAAATCTGATTTTGGCATGTAGATTTCCCATTCACCCAATTAATAACATTCATAGAATCTCCATAAATTTGAATCCGCAAGATGTTCTTTTTTAAGGTCCAGCACATGAGGAGGCGAAGAGCAACCAATTCTGCGAAATTGTTAGATCCCAAACCCAGTCCAACAGATGCTTTGAGAGAGCGCTCATTGTTTAAATATATACAGATGCCTGCTCCTGCCCTGTTAAATATTAGATTTTTGATATTGATAAATAAAATATTTATAAAACAAATCATATGTTTTTTTTTGTATACATGTGAATAATGATATATTTTCTCATTAAAAAGAGTTATTAGTTATTTGGAAAGGCAGTTGTCTTTAACGCGACTTTTTGAAAGCTTTTCCGGTGGTTTTTTCCGGTCAAAATCCTGCAGCAAATTATTGGAATCACAAGTTTGATAGCTAGTTTCTGCACAATCAAAGTGTCCCAGGGGTTTTCGAGGGTGCTGAATCCAAATATGCAGTTAAAAATCCATTTTAACTGCAACAAATCAAGATTTAACCTCAATTTCTTCCGCCGGATTCCGTCACTGGAATCTCCAAAAAGTCGCATTATAGACAACTCCTTTGGAAAGCCATAT
>APFE031644872.1:6489-20358 GCA_000404065.3 Pinus taeda
AAGGGAGACCTTGGTGTGAAACCAAAACAGGTCTCAAAAGGAGATCTCTGTGTAGAATAATGTTTAGCTCGGTTGTAAGCATGCTGCACATAACATAAATGTTCATCCCAAAGTTTGGGATGCTTGCTGCAATAGCCTCTGAGCAACTGGATCACTGTCCTGTTGACCACTTCTGTTTGGCCATCTATTTGTTGATGAAAAACAGTGCTCTTCTTCAGTCTGGTGTCCATCAATTCCCATAAACTCGACCAAAATTTCCCAACAAAGTGGGTATCTCGATCAGATATAATGGAAGTGGGTAATCCAAAATGAACCCATACATGCTGAAAGAACAACTTTGCAGTTTGTTCAGCTTTAATCTGTTTGTTACAAGGTATTAAAATACACATTTTGCTGAACCTATCCACAACAACATATAAATAGTCATGACCTTTTCTAGATTTACGCAGTTCCCCAACAAAATCCATGGAAACACTTTCCGAAGGATGAGAAGGAACTGGTAGTGGAGTGTACAAGCCTAGTTTTCTATTGCTGGGCCTGCTTTTAGCACGCATGGTACATCTTTTTACATATCTAGAAATTGTCTCATTCATTTTTGGCCAATAACAAAATCTTTGCAGTTGTGCAACTGTTTTATTTACACCAAAGTGACCCGATACTAGAGAAGTGTGTGCTTCTCGAATTATCTTTACTCTTTCAGTTTGTGAATGCATAACTTTCTAAAATGATACAAGAGTTGGTCTTTAACATGATAATCCAATTCTTCTACTTGTTTGCCATGACTTAAAGTTGCATATACATCTTTAAAATCTATATCTCGAGCATACTATTCAATGTTGCTTTTATGCAATAATGAATTATCCTTAAGTATAATAGATGCATTTATGATTGGTCTGAACAACATATCTGCAACTTTATTGTGTATGCCTTTTCATATCTGATGACTAGATGAAACTCTTGTAGAAAACCCATCCATCTATAGTGGCTTGATTGCTGCAACTTAGTTTGGGAGTGTAAATATTGAAGTGGTTGATGATCAGTGTGTATAACTGTCTCTTTGCCCATTAAATAATGTTTCCACTTTTTCACACTATGTACTAATGCATACAATTCTTTATCATATGTGGGATAGTTAACTACTGCAAAATTAAATGTCTCAGAATGATAACATATGGGTTTACCGTGCTGTATCAACAATGCTCCCATGGCATAGTCATTGACATCTGTTTCAATCTCAAATGGTCTTTGAAGATCGGGCAGTGCTAGTACTGGTGCTGTACTAATCTTTTCTTTTAAGGTGTCCAAGGCTTTCTGCTGTTTGCCTCCCCACTGAAACACCTTGTTCAATCCTGTTAAAGCATGTAAGGGAGCTGCAATTAAAGAAAAGTTAGAAATAAAATTTCACTGTGCTGCTCCTAAGAAGCTTCTAACTTCTGTAGCAAATTTGGGTTTAGACCAATGTACAATTACTGCAACCTTAGAGGGATCTATTTTCAATTCACCACCCCCTAAAATATGACCCAAATAATTCAAAGATGTTTTGCCAAATTCACATTTTGAGAGCTTAACATAAAGATTTTCTCTTTTCAAAATATCTAGAGTCTGCTTGACATGCTTTAAATGTTCTTCCCATGTTTTACTGAATATAAGAATGTCATCCAAATATACAGTGACAAAATTATCAAAAAAAGGTCTGAGTACATCATTCATTACTCATGAAAGTAGCAGGAGCATTAGTCAAGCCAAAAGGCATAATCAACCACTCATACAGTCCCTGCTTTGTTTTGAAAGTAGTCTTCCATACATTTTGCTCTGCAACTCTGACCTGATGATAGCCACTATGCAAGTCCAAATTGGAAAAATAAACTTCTTTTAACTGATCTGATAGATCATCTAAGTGAGGAAGGGGATAACGAAAATCATTATCTTATTCAGTGTTCGGTAATCAATGCACATTCTCCATGAGCCATCTTTCTTTCTCACCAAGATAACAGGAGACCCACATGGTGATGTGCTAGGTCTTATGAACCCTTTCTCGAGCAGCTCCTGTACCTGCTTCTTGATTTCTGCATTCTCTAAAGTGGACAACCTGTACATTTCGATGTTAGGCAATGGAGCATCTTGCTGCAAATTAATATCATGTACTATTTCCTTTTTGAGTTGCAGACCTTTAGGTTCTTGAAATAGTATATCATATTCTGAAACAATTTTTTCTAAATCAGCTTGCTGTTTAGCATCACAACCTTCAAATACATTGGTTTTATCAAGTTTATTTTCCTTTACAACCATCAGTAAAAATTGTTTGCATGAATTTACAATTCTTTTAATCTGCTCTGAGTTTATGATAGTACAATTATTCTTGTGTTTATGAGCTCTTACAATATATTCGATTCCATCTTTAACGAGTTGATACTTGTTCTCAGCTCTATAGAAAATAGCTTTCCTATCATACAAGTAATGACTTCCTAAAACAATTCCACATATATCCAAAGGAACTATATCTACCTCAACCGCATCTACAAATGCTGACCCAAAAGAAAACTTAAGTTTACATTGTTTAGTCAATTGTAGCTTTGCCTTATCACATAACCAACCTAATGGATACGGTTTCTTGTGAGGTGTGTTTAGCAATCCCAACTTCTTTACAATTGCTTCAAAAATTAAATTTACTTGTGAGCCACTATTAAACAAAGTGTCAATCTTTTGATGCTTGGAAATAACTTGAATATGAAAAAGCTCAGGTCTTTTCCTCTCATTTTCTTCATTATCAGTAGATTGTGCAGAATTACGAGTAGATGCTTCAGAATTTTTACCTTTTATACCTGTGGTTGCGATTGTTGTTTCATCTCCTGAGTTTGATCCCAAATCCTTTTGAATAGCTGCAATAGTCTTCTTCTTTTTGCCCTCGAACTTCTTGGGTCTCAACTCCGGATGCAGGATCCAACAGTGTTCATCATCATGCCCATCCTTCTTACAGTGAGTGCATGAAGATTTGGTCTTTTGTACAATATTTGTCTTCCTCTCTTTCCATTTCTGTTTTCTATTTTCCTTGCTTTTGCTTGTGGTGGGTTTTAATGATCCCCCAAATTCTGGGTTCACATTCTTGCCTCTAGCCTCTAGATGTGTAGTTTGAACAGATACCTCATCTATGCTAGTGGGATTAAACATGAGAATAGTGTGCCTTAAGTAGCTGAGTAGACCCCCTATATACTTCAGTAGAGTTTCAAGTGAGTCTAAAGAAATTCCTAGAATCAAAGCTCTTTTCCTAAATTCTTGAGTGTAGCCTTGTACACTTTGCCCTCATAATTGGCGAAGAGTTTGTCAGCTCATCATGGCTTGTTGCATATAGACTAGTGGATAGAATTGCTTTTTAATTGCAGAAACAAATACACTCCAGACAGAAAGAATTTTACCATGCTTCTTCATGTCAGCTTGTGTCTTGCCTTCCCACCATACCAAGGTAGTGCCTCCAAGGCGTAGGCTGGCCAGCTAAATCTTACTCTTCTCTGAATCAAATGCTCTGCACCCTGCAATACACATCAATCTGTCTAATCCAATTATCTAGCTTCTGTGCATTCAACTCTCCATCATATATCGACAGATCAAATTTAACGTCTAATTTAATCAAATATGTTTTCTTTTTATTTTTAAGGCTACTAGGAGGTGTGGGAAGTTTTTCTTCTTTCCCTTTGCCTTTAGAATGGTCATGGAGGAGAGATTTTTTTGCTCCTTTATCTCGTTGGAGTTTGATGGATCTTTATCTCTACCTTTCTTAAATTCCCTATACATTTTTCTACCATGGCTTTCATGGTCAGGAAAACATCCATGAACTGGGAGTCTGATTCCAAGGGGTTTTCTTCTGACATTTTCCTCTTAGGGTAGACTCTTCCAATTTCTGGGTTAGTTTCAACCAATTCTCCTTATCCTAATTTAAGCTTTGATCTAGTTAGCATTCAACAACAAAATCCAGCACAAGCTTGTCTAACTTTAGTAACCTAGAGCTCTGATACCACTTGATCTGGAATTTATCCTGGACAAAGAAATAAAGGTATTACAGACTCATGTGCATGGATGTGCCTATGTTACTTTATGCAACGGATCGATAAGATTGCGAAATACATAGACACTGAAGCAGTTAGAGAAAACACAATAGGAAAACATGTAATTACAACAAGTTTAATAAGGAGTTCACCCAATGCTCCTGGGCTACATCTCTTGGTCCAGCCTTCAGTGGTGGCCTCTCTATTATCTTTTCAAAGCAGAGTTTTTTTTACAACAGTGAGCTCAATTTGAGTCTCACTCAACAGATATAAATCAGTAGGACTGGAGTACACAGACTCTCCTTACTGAAACTCGACCTCTGTTGGTCACAGTAGTATGAGCCCAATCTGAGACTCATACATGATAGGCCTATGCCGAGGAGTTTACTTGAACCTCTCAAGCCTTCTCTGGAGTGCACAGACACTTTGACTCTCTCTGGCTCTATCTCGATGCTGCCTTTGCTCTGCAGGTCAGCTCAACTTACTTTCTCTGTTCTTTGCTCTTAACTTTCTTATTCGTTTTTCTCACTGTTTGCTGCTTACTTTGTCTCTGTCAGTTTGTGGCTTTAAAGCCAGTCTGCTTTTTGATTGTTCGTTTTCGCTTCTCGGCGTTCTGGTTCTTCTGCCTCTGTCCGTTTGAATTCCCCTGTTCTGCATCATCATCACTGTGTAACGCTTCACAGGGAGGTGGCCACCTGTTTCATAACGAATTGAGTGTTAGTTCTCTTGGAAATGTTTGAACGGTCGTTATTTTTGTTTAACTCCCAGATTGCCCACGAACATGATTCTTCTGCCAACTCATTGTTCATGCCGGACTTCAAACTTTATACAGCTCGGCCTGTTTACCCTGTTGAATCCGGTCATCTGTCAGATCGCATGTCCGCCGTCGATCTGGAGCCTCCAGATCCTACGGTCTCCGTCCATATCGGGCGGGTAATTTGAATGATGTTTACCCGTTCGATGTGAGCAGTTTTCTCTCTCGGTTGAAATTGCTTACCGCTCGAAGCCCTTTCGATATCCTGCCGGTTTTTGTGTGGGACCCGCCTCTGATGGAATCGGCGAATTTCGTACAGTGTTTGACTTTTCGGGTCCGGTTCGCTCGGGGCTTTTTATTCTCTGAGGGGTTTGCCCCGTTGCTAATTGCATATCAGAAACCTCCCTTGTTTCTCCAAAAGACCTCCCGTTTCGCTGTTTCGTGGTAGTGCGTGTTACCATGGGCCAACGGCCTGCGCGCTTGATTGAAGGTCTTTGTTGCTCTGCGTTGCTCACAAATTACAACCGTTCCGAGGGTATTCCTGATAAGCTCGACCTTTGTAGGTCTTTGAAACTTTGGCATGAATTTTTCAGAGTTATGAAACTTAGAGAGTGTTTTAGGATCCAATTCGGATCAAGATCCCTCCAGGAACTCTTTAGAAGAAATAGTGGAGCAGCACAGCCTTTTGGACATTCCCCCAAATAATGGGAAATACACCTGTAACAATAAGAGAGTGGGTAAAAGCAATATCAAAGAAAGGTTGGATAGAATTTTAATCCAAGAAAGTATAGCAGCAGCGTACAACTTGATCAAATCGAAAATCATTCACACCACTGCATCGGATCATAAACCGGTAGTAATAACACCGGGTAAAATGGGAAATCAAGGCCCTCTCCCTTTTAGATATAGCTCAACTTGGGACAACAACACAGAAATCAATGATCTAGTTAAAAGAGTATGGGAACCAAGAATATCAGGCTCACCACAGTATATATGGTAGACAAAACTAAAAAATGTAAGAGCCAAGTTAAAGGAATGGGCAAGATTAAATGAAATAAAAAAAGAAAAGAAAAGAAAAATGAGCTACAACAGAAAATGGACAACATGCAGGCAGAAAAAGAGGGCAAAGAAGAAAGCAAGCAATATTATTTAAAAGAGAAAGAAATCTTTTGGGAAATATACAGGGAAAACAGGAAAGAAAAAGAAGAGGCTAGAATGAAATCCAAAAGTCTATGGCTCAAGGCAGGAGACAAGGACACTTCTTTTTTTCACAACACTATGAAAATCAGAAGAGCTAGAAACCAGATAGAAAAAATACAAGTGGAAAATCAAGAAGTTATAGAAGCGGAAGAAATAAAAAAGCAGCACACAAGCACTTCAAAAATCTACTTTCAGCCACAGAAGAAATGGCTGAATATGAAGAAATTTTGCAACACACAAAAAGAAAAATAAAAAAAGAACAAAACGCAGAGATGTGCAAAGTTCTCACAGAGGAAGAGATAGTGGAGGCCATATGGAGCCTGCACTCGGATAAAGCTCCAGGGCCAGACGGATTCACCATAGCTTTCTTTAGAAATCACTGGTATACAATCAGAAAGGACTTCATAAGAAGGGTGAAGAATGTTTTAAAAAAAATGGGAAGCCACACCAAATCCACCTATCTGGCTCTAATCCCAAAAGAGTCAAACCCCATTATCTTCAACAGGTTCCGGCCAATTTCTCTCTGCAACTCCTCTTACAAGATAATAATAAAAATAGTGGCAAATAGGATCAAGAAAGTGCTGCATCTAATCATATCAAAAAATCAAGGAGGGTTTGTTCCAAACAGACAAATCATAGACAATGTCATAATTGTTCAGGAAGCTGTCCACTCCAGTATTCAAAAGCAAGAAAAAGGTATGATAATCAAATTAGATATGGCAACTTCCTTTGATAGAAACTTTGCTTCTCAAAAGAAATAACATAAGTGATACAGGAATGCATCTCTATTCCATGGATAACCCCCCTCATAAATGGAAGACCCAGTGATTTCTTCCAAAGCACTAGAGGTCTCAGACAAGGCTGCCCTCTCTCCCCTTTTCTCTACATAATAATGGCATAAACCTTAAGCAGATTTTTGTAAACTCAGAGAAAAGAAAGAACTATAACAGGGCTTAGAATAGCAAAAGGAATAAAAACCATAAACCATTCCTTGTTTGCGGATGATACCTTGTTGTTGGGAGGAGCATCAACAATAATAGCTAGAAGATTAAAAAAACTCTTGATGATTTTTTATAGGTGTCAGGTGGGCTATTAAATAACACAAAATTCAGGATCTATGGGTGGAATATTCTGCTTAGAACAATGCAAACGATTTCCCAAATCATGGAAATCCCAGCACAAGAAAACTGGAACCACTTCTTCTACTTGGGACTACCAATCTCGAAAAAGAGCATGAAGGCAGAAATATGGACAAAACAGATTGAAAAATGCAAACTAAGATAAAGAATTGGGGAATGATGTGGCTAAATATGGTTGGACGGGTGATATTAATCAAAGCTCTCCTTGCTACATTACCGATCTATCAATATGCTATAATCATGGCACCAGCAAGCGCCCTCAAACAGATGGAGTTAATCTTAAGAAGTTTTCTATGGGAAGGTGGGAAGCAAAAAAATAAAAAGTTTAGTTTGGTCAGGAGGGAACAAGTAGTGCTCCCTTATGAACAAGGAGGTCTAGCCATTCGATTACCTGGGCTCATGAATGTAGCTCTGGGAATGAAAATAGTTTAGAGACTCATTACAGGTAAAGAGAGCTGGTGGAAAAAAATCCTCATCAACAAATACATGGATGGTTCCAAGGAGAAATTATTGAATGGAAACATCCCAATCAGACAGTACCCAAGTATGGAAGTTAGTCAAAAAAGTAATCCCACTAATGAGCAGCCACATCTCAAAAATTCCAGGCAATGGAAAAACAATATCGATTTGGGAGGATAGAATCATGGGAAAAGACCAAATATAGAATTATCCGGAAATTAAAGGTATTCAAGAATGGATGAAAGGAAAAGGCTTCAACAATCTACATTCAATCTCTTTGTGGAATCAAAAGGAATGGCAGGAGTGGAAAATCCCAGTTATGCCAACAATCCTGGAAGGACAATGGAACAAAATCAGGCAACATTTAAAAGGGGCAACTCCAATCCACTATGACGAGGAAGATAACTATCTTTGGGACCCAAGCAATGGGCAATACACAGTCAAATTTGGATATAAAATCCTATAAGATCAGACTGATCAACAGGATTGGGACTACTGGAAAATAGCTTGGAAATCTGAAATTTTGCCAAAGATAAATTTTCATATGGACTCTTTTAAAAGGGAAGATTTTGACCAGTGAAAATTTAAAAAAAAGGGGCTTCTAAGGGCCTTCACGATGTCCTTTATGTCAACAGGCAGAAGAAAACATTCAACACTTATTTCAAGTGTGTAAATTCTCAAGAGAGTGCTGGGAGCAGCTTGTGAAGCCATTGGAAATGAACATAAACTTTGAAAAACCATTGCCACAATTTCTTAAAACACTTGAGAAAGCATACCTTTACGCAACAAAGAAGAAAGCCACAATTTTAAGAATATGGAAATGTATTCCAATAGTGCTATGTTGGCAAATATGGCTGACTCGAAATAAGTGCATCTTCAAAAACCAAAATCCAAGAATTGAGAAAACATTGTCAAAAACTTGGGGACTAACTTCTGAAATCCTTAATGAAAAAGGAACTGCACCAACGGGCTATAGTGTTCTCCAACAAGAAGAAAGGGACTGGCTCAACGAAGCCATAATAAACAACAATGGCCAAAAAGGACAGAGAAAAGAAAACTAAAAAAAAATTGGAAATTAAGAATGACAGAAGAGGAACTTGAAAACTGGAAAAAACTTCAGAACAAACATTGTATGCATTTTGATGGAGCCTCGAAGAATACTCCGGGGAAGGTAGGAGCCGGTGGAATAATTTACGATCCAAGGGGAAAAAAATAGTCACCTATGAATGGGGACTGGGACAAATGTCAATAACAAAGCGGAAGCTTACAGTTCGCTGATGGGGACAAGAATGATTCAAAAAAGAGAAATCCAAAATCCAATAATTTTAGGAGACTTAGCCATCATAATCAAGGCAATGGTTCGAAACAAGAATCCAAGCAATGAGTTTATGAGTAGAATCATCAAAAGAATTAGAAGGAATTCCGCAGGCTTTGGCAATGTAACCTTCATCATGTATTGAGGATACATAATCAGCAGGCGGATCATCAGGAAAACCAAGCTGTGGAGAAAGAGGAAGGAATAGTTCTGGAGAACCAAGATGAATACTATCACTCTGTGCCATAATTTCCAACTAAAAATGACAAGTCTAAAGCCCAGGAAAATCAAGGGACAAAGCAGGCAGAATAAAGGAAAAAATAAAAAATTGAAAAGAACACCACATCAAAGAGATCATAGCCAAAATGAAAATCAGAAAAACACGGGAAGTCAGTGGAAAAAACATGATAACAGGGATCCTTATGTCAGAGAAGGCAACCCTGTTCACAAGACTCATGAGATAAAACAAATCGATGCACTAGAGAAAATCGTGGCAGAAAATCCAGGGAGGACGATTGCACTCAAGTGGCAGCGTCCAATTGCAGTTCCCGGGAAGATCGAATGGGCTATAAAAGCAATGGTAAGTTAACATCCAATAAGCATTATTGTGTTAATAGAGAGTTTCATGTAGAGCGCATAGATAGTTTACCTGATTACAATCCTTTCCTGCTTCTCATTACTGCCATAGATATTCGCTCTCAGAGCCTTGCGAATTCCAGTTCTTTGCTCTCTGTCTTAACTCATCTTGCCCAACATTCCCTCATCGCAGTAAAGCTAGGCTACATCACTGATTTCTGTTTCTTATCCTCTCCTCCATGCTGGCAGACCCCCTCTTAGTTTCACAATCACCGTGGTTGCGCCGCTTGCCTCCAGGCCTGTGTCTCCTTTCAATCCATCATCATACGCAGCAAGCCACCCGCTGTCTATCAGCAACCTAGTCTCATCCACAGGTCCCCACCTAGGCTCATAGTTACCTAGGTCACTGCTTATCTAGCTTCTCAAAAATCTAGGTCATCGCTCAACAGAACAGGGCCACACAAGCTCAAAGGACAACAATTAGCAGTAGAAAGAAAGCTACTGCAGATTAAAAAAGAACCAATGGGACTAGTAAAGCAAGAGGAAGGAGCAAGCAAATGGAGCTCAACCCCATCGAAAAGGCAGCTAGGAACGACTCATGCCCAACATGCAAAGGGAACAAGATCACAATACACTGGCTGCAACAGTCATTAAAGGATCTTCGAAGCGAAATGAGAATGGAATACAATTTTCAGAGGCAGAGTATGGCAGTTCAAAAAGAGGAGATAATGGCTCTGAAATCTAAGTGTAAGCACCTAGAGGAAGCAGTGGATTACTACAAAAATAAAACCATGAGCAGTGAAGGGGAGAACTCAGTCAACAACAACAACATGAAGCAAGCAGCCCAGGAATACTCAATCTATAAACCATAAATCTCACTGAATACATGTTATGTAAATTTGCTTTCTTAGTTGGTCAATATGTCAGGCAGTACTCTAGAATAGCTAAAAAAACTTCTGAAGTTTTGATATTAAGCACAGGAGAAAAGTCTAAGCGCCTTTCTTACTGCTTAGTCTTTTATCTCAGAATAATGGAATGTAATAGGAGCTTGCTCTGTGACTTTTTTTTTGGTAATATATCAATTAACTGATCTTGTTAAACAAAAAATTAAAAAAATCGCTCAAATTCACTGCAAAATCTTGAACGCTGGCCTTGCAAATTTAACGGAGACTAGATCTTACCCTCAAGGGCCTAGTTCTAGTTCCAAACCCCAACAACTCTCTTTGAATAACTCTAATCTCACTTGCACAACTGAAAATAGAATTTCCCAAAACCCCATTATATACAAAAATTCAAAATAAAACCCCAAACAAAAGAAGGGTTAGAAAAATATTTTACAAAATATCTACAAAAATATTTACAAAATATCCAATGCTTCTAAATGAAATGTTTTTTGAGAAAATAATTTTTTAAATAATGACAATGGTTCAATGTATTTCGAAAGATAAGAGTATTAATCACAACCTCTAGTGAAGTAAGACAATCATATAAATTCTTCGGAGTCCAAACAAGGTCAACCCATGCCCATAGTTTGTGAACTTGGAGCCCAAGGGTTGGTGTACCTACAAATATCTATACATTTCTTCAAGCAAACTTGTTAGACATATGGTGAATTAGATCATAGCAGATAGACCCAAAATATACCAATAGAATGCTCTTTTCACCGAAAAACGAAATAACAAGCTTATATAAAAATTTAGCAAAATATAGGAAAGCACATAGCTAGCACGTACCATTGGTCAATGTGACAAAGACACCATGAATTGAACCCCAAAGTCTTTTATTATGATATTCAAATGTCCCTAGAAGAAAACTGGCTTAACACTAGCGTTACAAAATTACATCAATTTAGAACTAGAGTCATCATCATGACTTGAGAAGCAAAATGGCTTCTAATTTATAGATAAATTTTCCAAGTGGAAAATAACAGTTAGTAGGCTTGATTTTTGTCAAAATAATCTCGATCGTTGATAAAATTTTGATGATCTTTTAATCTCCACTGTCGAAAATATTTATTTTTGAGAGATTTTCGAATTTCTTATAAAACCCCTTTTTTATTAATCCAAAAACCAATTTTTTGGATTAATTTCTTCAAACTTTAACTTAACCACCAAGTCCAAGGGCTTAATTTTTCTTAAAAATTCCATTTTTGCCTTGGTGGGGATTTCCAAAAATTAATTTCTTTTTGACCTACAAATTTTTTGGTCATTTTTCATTTGGATAAATTAATTTCTCTAAAATTATTTTTTTTTGACTCTAAATTAATTAATTTTCTAGCTTAGGATTTAATTTATTTTGCCAGAAAATTAATTAATTGTCACAAGAGGGGATTAATTATTTTCCACCCTTAAATACTTTAGCCATGGTGTCTCATTGTGAGGGACTATGCACTAAAATATCTGTTTACATTAGATATTACAGATTCAACCCTAAAAGGGGGAATGCCCATTCATTACAATTACAATTACATTACAATTTGCAGAAATTGGATTTACCATGATACATCAAAGTGCTCGCTGATGATTTTGAACTTTTAAAAAATTTGCGCAATTGCTTCCTTGGACTTGACAAAATAGGTGCAACAAGGCTCTTTTTTATTAAGGTAGTCAAAGCCTAATTCTTAGAGGCCTCAACTTGTCTCACCATGGATGGAGTTAAGCCAATAGAGATTGGGTTTTCTAGATTGATCAGATAAGACTACATGCTTACCCCATCTTTGTATGTGATAGCAATTACAACCTTGGGTTATCTTCTAGCATGGAAAGTGGACAAAGGAAAAATCATAGGCAGCTTTCTGCCCGAGGAAAATGGTGGCCAACTTGTCAATGGACACTACATAGATGACTCATTCCTCATGCTAAGGGCAAATGGGGAATCCTTCGTTGATATGTTAGAGTTCACGTAATATTTATGTATGTTGTGTATATGTTTTGGTTCTCATCCACATCAACATATGAAATATAATTATTCCAATGCACAATAGCCCATCCTTGGCCTCCTAATTAACGATGACATTACAAGGTCCGAATGATTTAATATTTACAACTTTGGTACATTGCCCCACTAAATGACAAATAATCTCATGCATGGAATTGCAAATGAGGCCTTGCCCTTGAGCTCTCAGTAGGATATCATTACAATGTTTGTGTATACAAATATTTACATCATGGGTACGTGCCATTACAATGGTCCATACGTGCCATTATGGAGGTACCAAAATGGGTTATTGCATTCTACTTGTGTAATATGAAGAAGAGTAAATAATGTATGCATAATAGAGACTTTTTAAAGTCTTGCTACCTTGTGTTTTCTCTTATACTCTTAGATTTCTGCTGTGTGTGCTAATATGAGTTTGATATATGAATGCCACCAAGCACAGGGGTATATATAGTTAATTTTTTGTGTTTTTGGTGTCTTGTGTTCTCTTATGCTCTCTTTCTATTTCCATTGTTTGTGCTTGTATCAGTTTGGTATATGAACATTTGTGAGCATGATAATCACCTATATGGATTATGTGACAAATGAACACTATGTTACATTAGTTAGTTAGCCAATTTAAACAAATGCCTCAATAGCAATGTGTTCACAATCAAGAGTCTTGGCTCAACAAGCTCTGCAACAAGTTTCTTGGACATTTTTTGCACATTCACAGCCAGCGGTGACTGCTACCACCATGGGCCACTCTTTTATGATGATTGACTCACAACCATTACACCCTTTGCACTTGTTAGTGCTGAAGACCCTATCATATACCTTGACTGGCCATACTAACATAGAGCTTAAAAATATTGCGAATGACAACAAATATGTGAATCTCATGAGTAAAACAACCACCTCAATTGAGCCCTTCTACTGCCAACAGTTTCCAAGGATTCTTCTTCATTGGTAAGATTTTAGGTCGCCAAAGTTGTAGTGCACGATATAGTGTGGCCTCATTGTGCTGTTAGGCTCATTTTACAGACCAGTATGGGTGGAAATGTGTCTGTTTGTGCTCAAAATATACCTTATCATATACCTTGAATTTGAATGGATCATAAATTTACCTTCCACAAGTTTTTACCACATTAAAATTCCAAATTATGTAAAATTTTAAACATCTTTACTCTACTAAAGTCAATACTCTTTCTTGAATCAAGAGAAAAAGGTTAATTTAACACTAAAGAATAAAAAAATCCTTTAAGTTTTATATAAAATGGGTTCAAAATCTTTTAATATTTCTTTTAATTAAATCTTTATAAGATGACTCTTTAAAGGAAAAACCATCTCTTATGGATATATTAAAACTACTAAAGACAAATATTTCCAGGTCAAAGTTGTAATATTTGAAAATATTAATTTGATGTAATATTACTATAATTTTTGTTAGCATGTCATGTAAAAACATTA
>APFE031644872.1:30396-43047 GCA_000404065.3 Pinus taeda
CCATTTCCTTGATGACCTGCATTACCTGTCATTCCTTTGATCATTGAAGATGTCCCTGGAATGATTGTTATCATCATCAAGTGATGTGTCCCTGCCATTCAGACACTCCTTCGCATGATGGCCGAACTAGTTATCTGCCTTTCTTTCCACCCTGAGATCCGGTCGTCCAATGAAGTGATCTTTAGGTAGGCCATATTCCGTTGTGCCATTTTGATAATATTCTCTGCTTCGACTTCACCCTTGGTGAATTTGAAGAGGGATGAGGAATCCATTGATTCTTTTGTCCTTTCCTAATTGTCCTCGGTGATTGCTCTTTAACTCTTGCTTGGGCATTGTCTTCACCTCAGCTCTGATACCATGTTAATTTTAGGTATGTTCTATGCTCAGAGCAATTTATTTCAATTTTCACAATTAGCTCCATATCTTTTCTAGATTAGCAATCACATCACCGTTAAAATAAACTGCAGATAGAACATAAACATAAATCACAGAAGACAAGCCAAGACAAGACACAAGATGTGGCGCTAGCCAGGGACAAACCCTAATGTGGGGAAACCCTTGATCAATTTTTCTTATATGTTCTTCAATAGTTCAGCACAGAGAGAGAGAGAGACAGTACGTTTACAACAGAAATCAATACTTTGACTTATCTAGATAAGAGCATAGATCATCTCTAAGAAGATGATACATGAGATCAGTGGAAGACATGTTGCTTCAACTAATTCTCCAAGGTGACTCCTTCACCTATCGTTGTGCTGCATTTCGTCATCATGCTGCACTTCACTGCGCTGCACCATGTTGCACCCATCATCACTACGCTGTATCTCATCACGCTTCATTAATCATGACTGTACCCATCACTGTATTGCATTATGTGCCATTGCTGCACCATGTTGCCATCCTGACCTATGTGTTGGCTGCACCTTGCTTGTTTGTTGTCCCTAGCATGCTTGTTGTTGCATGCTAGTTGTCCCTTGCATGCTCGCTGTAACATTGCATGTTTGGTGTATTTGCTACTAAGTACCATACAACTATCCCAATGTTAGTTAGCTGTCCCTTGCATGCTGCTCTCCTTCGGAGATAGATGCTTCGACTGTTTCTGCAGTTCTCGACAATTCTGGCAGTTTCGGCTGTTCCCGGCAGTTTTGTCTGTTCCCGGCAGTTTTGTCTGTTCCCAGCAGTTCTAGTTGTTCCCAGCAGTTCCGACAGTTCCGACTTTTTCGAAAGTTTTGGCATTTCCGGCATTTCCGGTGTTTCCGACTTTTCTGGCTTTTCCAGCAGTTCTGGCTTTCTCGGCTTTTTCGGCAGTTTCGGCTTTCCCGGTAGTTTCGATAGTCCCGACAGTTCTGGCTTTTCTAGAAGTTCGGCTTTTCTGGCTTTTCCGGCAGTGCTGACAGTTTCGGCAGTTCCAGCTTTTCCGGCAGTTCCAGTTGTTCCTGCTTTCTAGCCTCTGGATCAGGGCATCGTTATCCCTTAGGATCTCTCCTCCTACTAAAACCCAAAGACAAGTAGAGAGAGGAAGAGATCCCAAGTGTGTGTTGAAATGACTTGAAGGTCACCTCTATTTATACTAAAACGTTGAGCACATGTGGGGTTTGTTTGGTTGCTGGCTAACCTTGACGAATTGTCTTATAACACAAATAAATTCATATCGCCATGAATACTTATCGGAATCAGATGATCTTTAGATCAATTCTACACCTCTCGATGAGAGGGATCCAAGAAAAATATCAGCTGCCATAAATAAGATGACCCACATGGAGTTTGACCCTAGTTGCCAATTTTAACATCTAGGCATTCTGGAATTTCATATTTGCACTACCACTGTCCGCCGTCACAAAAATTTCTGAAAAGGCGTTGATTTTAAATCAACAATATCTTCCTCTTCGGACTTCGATTCGATCATTTTTTTTTGAAATTGGGTAATTTTTCAAGAGGATCTCAGATCTGCAACTAGTTTTTAAAAATTCCCCTACAAAAATGACAAAATACTGGAGATTCGCCATCCACGAATTTTTGTCAAAAATTTTCTGCAAAATCGCTGATTTTTAAATCAGCAATATCTCCTTTATCAGGACTCCGATTCGGGCGATTTTCTTTTTGAAATTGGGTATTTTTCATAAAGAATCCAGATCTGCAATTTGTTTTTTCAAATTTTGCATTATAAGTTTCAGATCTGATCTGCAAACTTGCCGCCTCAAAAAAAAATTCCTGCAAAAATAAAAAAATTCTTCGCTTTGCCCAAGAAAGTGCTCCGATATCACTTGTAATAGATCTGACCTGCAAATATATGAAATGATGCAAATATACCCAATAACTGTAAATAATCTCAAGAGAATTACAAACACAAAATATAGAAATGCTTCTCTTTATTAGTCAAAACTCTTGAAGTAGGGTAATACCATACAATCACTCTTGAAGGAAGCAGAACACTCCAGAAGCCATATGCTTGTACATACAATATTCCTTGACATCTCTCAATAGAGAGTCTCTAGTCTCTATATATGATTCATACATACAATACCATGGTTCTCTCAATACCATATATCTAATATCACAGGCTTACCTTATAACTATGGCCCATCCCATTATTAATTTATTCTCTTGGGTACCTCCCTTTGTACGCATACTATCCCCCCTAGGTATACTACATATAGATATGACAGAGGGGGGAGAGAAGAAATTTTTTTGCACTAGCTGCATTAATTGCAATGTCGATGCTGATTTCTAATCTTATTTGATTTCTTGCACTAGATCCATTGATTTCAATGTAGATGCTGGTTTTTAATTATATTTGATTGCTTGCATGTTGATTTCTAATTCTATTTGAATACTTATATTAGATGCATTGATTTCAGTAAAGATGTTAATTTCTAATCCTATTTGATTGCTTGCATTAGATGCATTTATTTCAATGTAGATGTAGGTTCCTAATCCTATTTGATTGCTAGCACTAGATGCTGATTTCTAATCCTTTTTGATTTCCTGCACTAGATGCATTGATTTTTGTGTAGATGTTGATTTCTAATTATATTTGATTGCTTGCACTAGATGCATTGATTTCAATGTCGATGTTGGTTTCGAATTTTGTTTGATTGTTTGCATTAGATGCATTGATCTAAGTAAATATGTTAATTTCTAATCCTATTTGATTGCTTCCATAGATGCATTGATTTCAGTGTAGATGTTGATTCCTAATTCTATTTGATTGCTAGCACTAGATGCATTGATTTTAGTGTAGATGTTGATTTCTAATCCTATTTGATTGTTTGCATTAGATGCATTGAGTTCAGTGTAGATGTTGATTTCTTATCCTATATGATTGCTTGCATTAGATGCATTGATTTCAGTGAAGATGTTGATTTATGATTTGATGTAACTAGATGTATGGTGTACATTAATTTTAAGGTAATTAGATTAACATTGTGAATTGATTTCAGTGTAAGCACAAAAAACATTATTGATGACATGTATTAATTTCTACGTTATAGTAATTCAACCATAAATAAAATACTTGAATTTTCATCTCAAATACTTGAAATGTTTGCTCCTTGAAACTATAAACTATTTGTAATTGACTACATTCTTATTATTTCCATTTTCCATGATTCAACATTGTTAGTCACTTTGATTCAAATGGGGTAATATAAAATAACTTTTGAAACTTACTCGAGGTTTAACACTCAATAAGTCACAATGGTTGATTGGAGAAGTTGACCGGGGAAATCTACTATTAATATTGGAGACTAAGAGAGACAAGGTATGACATTTACTACAATAAGTGAGTTACAATTTTGAATGGTCCACGATTTCAACCTCCCTTTTCATATGATCGATATGAAAATATAGCAAAACTAACAAGGGTGATAATAAGAATAGTAGAAAAAAATAGTTTAAGATTGATCACAATGAAGACTATTTGTAATTGACTATATTCTTATTGTTCACATTTTCTATCATTCGACATTTTTACATTGTCACTTTGTATTCAATATTTCATCAATATTCATCATTCAAGTTATTGACAGTCCTATTATCTAAAAAAACTGAGGTAATTAAGCAAATTTTAAATTAAATTGACCAGATTAATTTTAGACATATTTAACATATTTAAAATGATCAGAAGAATTAGATGTTCTACATATTTTTGTTGGGTAGGGGTCCCCTAGGTCCAAGTTTTGTCTAAGTCATGTAAAGTCTCTGCATTTTGAGGAGCAGAGCATGATTCGCGCAAAATTCTAGGAGTTAAAGGGGCTTTAGGGCAGGTCAAAGCCCCTTATTTTGTAAAGGGATGGGATAAATTCGACTATTTTGAGCTCTGCCCATGGTTTACGGACCATGGTATTGTAAGTAAAAAAGCTATATAAAGAGCTAGCTTATAAGTCAAAGAGAGGTTATGTTATGATATGATATTGAGTATGTAATTGTGATATCTTTATGTATTCGGGCAAAGGGGAAGGCTCCTGCAGCTATGTGTGCGGAGACCTTGGTAAGTTTGCAGCTGTGTGCGCAGGCCCCTGCAACTACGTGCACAGGGTCAGACAGACTGTATCTTTGAAGATTTGAGATAATAAAGAAGAATTTGGAATGGATTTGTGTATTTTTATATGTTCACGTGGTTTCTGTATTTCTGCATAATTAGGGTTTCGTTTTGTATAATTCTTTTGTAATTGCATCGTGAAGGCTCAAATATTGTTTGATACGATAAATAATGCATGTTAGACTAGTTAGACGCAACTTGCAAGTTTGTTAAGTAGGAAAACACTCTACAATTGTAACAATAAGGTTAACAATTTGCAAAGGTTGGATTAAGACCTAAACTGAAAGAAACCCTACAACCACACTGCATTACCCCTCTAGATGCAGAAACTTGGTTCTCGCATCCCTTAATATTGCTTCGGGTGAGACTGCGGTCTGCGCTATGCAGGTCGTTGCCGAAAGGGCCAGTAGTATAGGGTTTTGTTGGTTAGCGCAGACTAACTCTGAACATGGGTTTAAGCCCCTGGAGCCAACAATGGTTCCGTTGTAACTGAAAATAAGGTCGCAAGAGATGTTGACTACTGGATCGATAGTATTCTCAGAGGCTTTATTACTGAATTTGCGATTGACACATCAGTGTCCTACAGTGAAGTTGAGGGCCGATTTTTCAAAGGTCCACGAGGTAAGTATCTGAATTCTTTAAAGCTCTGGATTGAGATGTGGTTATGTGAAAAGGGTGTACTGCTTATGAATTGATTTTTAAAAGAAGCTAGACTGGATCTACGCGAAGCGGAAAAAGGTTCAGAATAGACTGTGATAAATTTGCTGAGGGTGGGTATAATCCATTAGTGGGTGAATCAGAAAGCGAAGAAGAAAGGAGTAACCCTAACACGCCTAGATGTGTGTTGCAGTTAGAAAATCAAGGCACTTTTGGGAGTCCACATCCACCCACTCCACCTCCGCCTCCCTTATACACCTACGCCTACACCCCCACCTCTGCCTCCCTTAGACACCTACACCCGCACCCCCACCTCCACCTCCACCTCCACCATTTGACATGGGCTAACGCAATGAAGATGCCTATTTTTAAGGGTCAGGGATCAGAGGATCCTGATCAATTTTGGTTTGTTGCAGAAGCTGTGTGGAAATCACAACATATCAATGACAAAGATATGAAGAAAGCGCAGCTTGTCACAGCCCTGCAAGACATAACGCTATCATGGTATATCAAGTACAGTACAACTCACCCAGCTTCTTTTCTCGCTGAGACAAAGAATGCACAAAACTTAAAGAATCTGAGTCTCAATCTTGCAGCGCTCCTCCTCCAGACATTGCATGAATTACATCAGGGCATCATAGATGAGCTCAAGGTGCGGGAGCATCGTGTTCTGTTGGTCATAAAAGAAGTGAAAATCAACAACTAATAGATGTTCGACGAGAAGAATAAAGCAATACATGATCGCGATGAGGCAGCTGCACGCAGAGAGGCTATTACTAAAGCTTGCAGTGAGCTTCCAAAGCTCTAGATCCAGACAGAGGCAACCTCATAAGAGAAGCTTAAGAAGTTTGCAGTAGCGGTTAAGGAATCAAAGGCAGAGGTGGACAAAGTCAGATTTGAGCTGTAGATGCAGATTATAGAACTCCAGATGAAGCTGTAGCCTACCACACCAGCTACATCTTTGAAGTCGAGTGATTGGGGAAGAAAACCAGTACTTGTACTTGAACTTGTACTTGAAGTCGGTATGTCAATTCCTATATCGTGTTTGACCTGAGCTTCCTTATCGTTGCTAACTTGAACTTCCCTGAAGGAACTACCTATAAGGAGAATAAGGAATTTCCGCAGACATTGTTCCCAATGAAGTAATTCGACGATCAAGTTCAAGAGTAGTGCGAAGCTGCAATAAAATTCGACATGGAAAAAATAGCCACTGTAGTCAAGGACTGTGGTCAGATTTTTGAGGATACAATGGAGATATGGGCCTTGCTGTAAGAGGACCTACATGTGCAGAAGGTTGAGGCAAACATCCGAGACAAACAACTGCAGTTCGATGAGCTCAAATCAATGACGTGGACCTTAGCACCTGTGCAATGGTTTGTTTGTCTTTAGGAGGGAATGCTTTTGCAAGGACAAATTGATGAGCTGTGGTGGAAGGCGCAGATAATCTCCGCGCAGATGCGGCCTTGGGCAAAGGAGGCCAGTCAACTCTCGTAGATAGTGGAGAGCAAGTTGAAGAGCTTGCAACAAACATAGAGAACAATTGGTCTAGCGACAAAAAGGATGATGACAGAGAAGCTCGTAGATGAAGTTTGACAGGCCACAGCGCAGTGCACAAAGACACTTCATCCATTCAAGTTGTGGCATACAATGACCTCAAAGCAAGTGTTCAAGACATATCGACTGAGTGACTCGAGGACGAGTCACATCTTTGTGTTGGGGGCCTGTTGGGTAGTGGTCTCCTAGGTCCAAGTTTTGATTAAGTCATGTAAAGTCTTCGCATTTTGAGGAGTAGCGCACAATTCGCGCAGAGTTCTATGAGCCAAAAGGGCTTTAGGGCAGGTCAAAGCCCCTTATTTTGTAAAGGGATGGGATAAATTCGACTATTTTGAGCTTTGCCCATGGTTTGCAGGCCATGGTATTGTAAGTAAAAAAGCTATATAAAGAGTCAACTTAGTAAGACAAAGAGATAGGTTATGTTATGATATGATTTTGAGTTTGTAATTGTGATATCTTTTTGTATTTGGGTGAAGGGGAAGGCTCTTGCAGCTGTGTGTGTGGAGACCTTGGTAAGTCTACTGCTGTGTGCGCAGGCCCCTGCAGCTGTGTGTACGGAGACTTTGGTAAGTTTGCCGCTGTGTGCATAGGCCCTTGCAGCTGTGTGTGCAGGGTTAGAAAGATTTTATCTGTGAAGATTTGAGATAATAAAGAAGAATTTGGAGCGGATTTGTGTATTTTTATATGTTTGCGTAGTGTCTGTATTTCTGCATAATTAGGGTTCGTTTTTGTATAATTCTTTTGTAATTGCATCGTGAAGGCTCAAATACTTGTTTGGAGAATAATTTCGGCAAAATCACATAAAAAATCATTTGTTGACGCATTTCGAACCAACCAGTGTGGTTCATGGTTAGGACAAGTTGAAGATTCGATCTGAGCAATGCGTTAAATAGGGACAACAGGCCATTCCAACAGCTAAAATTGACTGAGTAACGGTTAACCGGACCTCTAACAACTAGGTTTGACCAGGCCCCAGGGGGAGGGACCTAAATTTATTTAATTATTTTATATATCTATTTATTTATTATTATATTATAATATAATTTATGTTATATATTTATAATAGTAACATATTATTACTAATATATATTTTTTCCTTATATAATTAATATATTATTATATTTAAATATAGAAATGAGTACATATCATATTAATTTTTAAATCCTAGACATTTAATAATTATTTTTAATATATTTTTTATTATTTATATATTATTTCCTAAATTTTTTTGAATCATCTTTATAAATATTATATTAATAATATCAATTTACCATTATATAGGATGAGTATTATTTTATTAGAATATAAATGGATAAATAATTCATATTATCTACCCATTTAACTATTATTTAAATATTATATATATATAATATATATAATATAATATATAATATATAATATTATTCATCCCCGCTATTAATGTAAATATTATTATTACAATATTAATATATTTATTTACCATTACCCTCATATAATAATAATATTATTAATAAATATTATTTATTCAAATAAAAATATAATGGTTAATCTCATTATTATATACCCATTATTTTTAAATTTAGAACTTAATTCAATTATTATTTTATTAATATATTTATTTATTCATCTATTCCTTAATACTATTAAATCTTATTAATATATATTCCTTAATAACATATGTTTACATAAAAAAAAGTTTTATTTAATCATACTTAACTAATATGTTATTAATATTTACAATTCTATTAGGATGAGTACTACTCATTAGAATAAATTGGTAAATATTCTTATTAAATTAAAACTAAGAAAATATAATTCCTATTTTATTTAAATATTTATTTATTTATTAATATCGATATTAATATTACTATCATGTACACTAATCAATACATTACTATCATGTTGTTAAGAAATAGTAGGAAATAATACTGTCGTTAATAGTAATTTATGGCTCATATTGCTAGCTCAGGATCTGAGAATAATTTTTATTTTTAAAAAAGTTTAGAGAGGCCCTGGAGATTGAAAAAAAGCTTCCCAAAATTTCCATCTTCCAACATTTCAAGCTTATGCTATTTTACACCTAAAATAAATTTAAGTAATGATATAACAAATCGCAACTAAATTTACATCCAATAATGTAATACATCACTTCGCACCAAAATTTCCTTTCCTATAATACATTTGTCCATTATAGTTGTGTGGTACATCAAATCATATATCAAATTTACTTTAGTAAATACACAAAACAAATGTCTTTTAAATGTACTACACATAAAACTGACTTGTATTAACCTTGCACCTCTGGCAGCGGTTGGCTTTGCTAATTATTGAGTATCATTAACATCCAACGTTGTTTGATGTTCTATAGGATATGTATAGGATACCCAATGTCTGGTTCCTGATCCATAGTTAAGTTTTTGAGAAAAAAAACATAATTATGGGTCCTATGATGGTGAAGTCGATGAAAAAATGGAAACATCCACATTTCTGGAGGTATTTATTCAATTTGGCGCTGTCAAGAGGCTCAATTTTCAAAAAAACAATGAAAGCATGCATTGAATGATACGACCATATTAATATTTTTAATATGGTTGTGTAATTATTAATTATAATTAATAATTATATTAATCAATAATAAGTATATAATAATTTTTTATTATTTATTTATCTATTATTAAAAATTATTTATTAGTTCATAATTAATTAATAAATTAATTTTTAATTAATTAATTAATAATAAATTTTCATTATGTTATATAAATATATTTATTAAAACATTATTTAATAATAATTAATTTTCATTAAATAAATTGTTATTAAATTACTATTTAATAATAATAAATTATCAACCAACGGTAATTTATAAGCCATAGTTGACCATGTATAACTATGGTTGATTTTCATATCAATACATTTTTGTGACAATGTGACTTTCAACTATGGTTGACCATGATGGACCGTGGATGACCATGTTTGATTTTATACAACACAGTTGACCATGTTTGAGCATGGTTGACGATGGTTATCATATTGAGACAATCTCTGTCATAATGCAACATTGGACCATGGTTGAGACAATAATTGATTTTCATATTGAGACAATCTTTGTCACAATGTGATGTTGGACCATGGTTGACCATGATTGATTTTATAAAACATGGTTGACCATGGTTGAATAATATTAAACCCAAGGGACTAATATTATAAATCCAAGGTATATAAACCCTAAGATAAATGTTATAAACACTAAAATTAACGTGGTTGGTCGATTTTCATACTCCGACAATCTTTGTCACGATGTGATATTGGATCATGGTTGACCATGATTTATTTTCAGATCGACAAAATCTTTGTCACAAATGTGACATTGGACCATGGGTGATTCTCATATTGAAACAATATTTGTCACAATGCGACATTAAACCATAGTTAAATAATAAACCTTAGAAATTAATACCAAATTAAATAAAATAAAATAAATATTTTTTTAATTTTCTTTAAAATAATAACAAAATAATAAATACTTAAATTGTTATATTTATAACAATTTAATGTATTAAATTTAAATTTAATTTAAAATAACTAATTAAAAAATACGCTTAAGAAAACAATAGTGAATCAGGAGAAATAAGAATGAATCATGAGAAATAAGAGACGGATAATATTCACCAAACATATTTTTAAACGTTATTAAAAATTTCCCACGGATTTTAGTTAAGGGGTTTGTCTAAATAAATGTAGTTAAGGGGTTTATCTAAATAATTATGTATATGGCACGAATATACACAACAAAAAATAGACTCCTACTCTGAAGTCTATAAATTTGTTTCAATCCTTCCAAGCATACCACTTGTCACTCTACTCTTGTTTTTTAATTTAACCCTGCATGGAAGGGAAAATTAATTTAATTTCTCAAAATGTTATATTTTAATTTTATAATTAATTAAAAATTAATATAATTAGTATATTTATTTTATATTTAGTTAAAAGATAATAACAAAATAATATATATATAGAAAGAAATAAATAGATTGAATTAAACTTATGTGGTCTGACTATTTACTTTCAAAAATTAAAAAATATAATTATCTCTTATTGAGTTATAGAATTTTTATGCAAACTTTTCGTGACAGAAAAGTTGTCTCTAATTATACTAGGAGAGATCAAAGGGACTAAAGAGGAATTGATGTCTACGAAATCTTGCCATGAAAAGTTGTTGTATTCTTCAGAGTTGACTACCTTTACAAAACAAAAAGCCCAACAAATCGTTGTCTTTATATAAGATAACGTGAATGGTAAGTGAAATAGCAGCCTTGGTATAAGCACACTATAGTAGTAGGTTGCAAGCTCACGGACTTAGGGCGCACTGTCAGAGTAAATTTTGCAATTGTTAGATAATATTGTCACTATGAGAGTCAATTTTGCAAGTGTTAGATAATATTGTCTTAAATTGATATGATTTTGTCTTAATTGTTAACTATCTTAAATGGATTTTGTCTTAATTATCATTGTCTTAAGCGGTCATTTTCAGCCAGTGGCCATTATCTTCAATATAAAGTTTTGTCTTCAACTATTTTTGTATTCAATATAGAGTTATGTCATTGTCAGAGTCAATTTTGCAACTCTTAGATAATAGTCTTAAATTGATATGGTTAATATTGTCTTAAATTGATATGGTTTTATCTTAATTGTTAATTGTGTTAAATAGATTTTGTCTTAATTGCCACTGTCTTAAATAACCATTATCTTAAATATAAAATTTTGTTTTAAAATATTTTTGTCTCAAACTATTTTTGTCTCATATATAAAATTTTGTCTTTAGCTATTTTTATTTTGAACATAAAATTTTGTTCTAAATTATTTTTTATCTCAAACTTTTTAGTCTTAATTTATTATTTAAGATAATTGGAATTGCTATTAAAATTTTAATGTACAATAAACTAAAAATACAAAATAAAAAAATATACTTTTAATAATTAATCAATGTCCATTGTTTATTATTTTTTTAATAATATCAAGTCCAGTGTTTTAATTATTTTTTTAAATTAAAAATACTTTTTAATGTAACAATGGTTATATTTATTATTTTCTGTACATTATTTATAATTTCAATTTCTAGAACTAAATGAAAATATTGTTAAAGTCAATTGTCAGAATTAAGACACGGATAAGATTCCACTCAGGAAACATATTTTTAAACGTTATTAAAAATTTCAGATGCAAGGTCTATTATTTATTAATTTTCTTTTTAACCATATTTAATGTCCATTATTTATTAATTTCCTTTCTAAAAATTAAATAAATATTGTGAAGGTCAATCGTCAGAAATAAGAACCGGATAAGATTCCACTCACCAAACATATTTTTAAACGTTGTTAAAAATTTCCCATGGATTTTTGACGGTTATTTTAAACGTTATTAAAATTTTTTCATGGAATTTTTTTTGATGGTTATTGGATTGGATGGTGTTAGGATTTATAATATTCATTTTTGTTCGATGGTTATTGGATTTGATGGCGTTAAGATTTATAATATTTAGTTTAAAATTAAGTTTGATAAATGTGTAATCAAATTTTTATTTATATATATAATATTTTAATTAGGATCTAGTTTTTTCATTTAGTTTATTTTCTTTGGGTTATAATATTAATCTTTTGATTTTTTTTATTAATTTTAAAATTTAATTTTTTTCTTAGTTTTATTTTCAGGTGGGTTTATAAATTAATTTCTAAAATTTATTTCCTTTTGGGTTTCATTATTCTTGATCTTAGGGTTTAATATTTTTTCCTTGGGTTTATAATACTAAACCTTTGGGTTTATTTCCCTTGTTTATAATATCAGTCCCTTGGATATGTGATATTGCAATTTTTTATTTTGGGTTTATAAGGTTGCATTTAGTATCACTATATGAAATGTTGAGT
>APFE031644876.1:0-11174 GCA_000404065.3 Pinus taeda
TGCCAAGAGGGATCAAATCTCTCGTGGTACAAAAAAGCTTGCATCATGGGAGATTTGATCCCTTTCAACACTTGATAGATCCGAAGTTAAGATGGATCTAAGCAAGTTTAATATATACCAGTCTAGATCCATATTAACTCTGGATCTACCAAGCTCCAAGAGGGATCAAATCTCTTTGCATCTTAAGATATTTCAATCTCAAAGATTTGATCCCTCTTGGTAGATCCAGAGTTAAGATGGCTCTAGGTTGGTATAATTCCCCCCTTTAAATAAGCTATATTGCACATGAATACCATGGGTTCTCATAAATATGGAACTCAAAAAACGCTAGTAAATTGACCAAGTCAAGTTTACCTTAACTACTCAACAAAAATTAATAAAAAATAATAATAACATACAACAAACTTGTGGGGTTGTCATGGGTTCCCTGATTGTTGCCAATATTTTCATGGAAGATTTCGAATCCAAAGCCTTGGCTTCTGCTCCTTTCAAGCCTAAGCTTTGAAGGATATTTGTGGATGATACCTTCATCAACTACCCTCATGGTCGTGAAAAATTAGATATTTTCCTCCAACACCTGAACAATCTATCTAGCTCCATTAAGTTCACAATGGAGACTGAAATTACTGGTAGTCTTCCTTTTCTTGACGTTCTTATCTCCAAAAAAGAAGATGGCTCTTTCTCCCACCAAGTATTTTGGAAGAAAAATCACACAAAGCGGTATCTTCATGCTAGCTTCCATCATTTTTAGGCTCAAAAGGTTGGTGTTCTCAACACATTGACCACTTGCGCTCTCAGGGTTTGAGATGATGAACACTTGGAAAATGAGAAAACCCATCTCTTTAAATTCTTTGAGAATAATGGTTATAGTAAGCTCCAAGGTCTCAGAGCTTTCTTAAATGCAAGAAAATGTCCAAAATTAAGGAAAGAACCTAGTGATTTGGTTAGCAATGTTCAACATCCCTTTACCCATGGTACCACTAACAAGATTACTTGTATTTTAAGGATGCATAAGATCTCTTCGACCGTTATACCTTTGAACATCATTCATAGCATCTTCAGATCTATTAAAGACCTATTGGACCCAAAAAACATGAAAGGTGTATATTTGATCCCCCGCTCCTATAGGACCCCCTACATTTAAGAAATGGGCCACTCTATAAATCAAAGGATTGAGGAGCATGTTGTTGATATACGGCATTGTAGAGTGTGATGCTCAGCCTTAACTGAGCATGTTGAGAGGAAAAAATACCCCATTTGTTTGGAAGAGTCTTGGGTCATTGCTAGGATTGACCATTTCCATCACCGCATGTTTAGGGAGGCCATCAAAATTTGAAAAATGTCTTATATACTGAATAGGAATGACAAGTGGAAAACTAGTAGTTGTTGGATCCGTCTCTTTTTTCCTAGATTTGTTCCTTTCCTTCTCCTTTCCCTCTTACTTTTGTTCTCTCCCCCTTCCCTTTATTTTTTTTGTTTTTTTCCATGATTATATTTTTCTATATTAATTAATTATCGTTAATGTTATACTATTATTATTAATTTATTTATTTAATGATTTTATCATTTATTTATTTTATTTTAATCTATTCACTTTATTTTTCATTATTTTTTTATTTATTTAGTAATTTATAATTTATTTATTTTATGTCACACTTATTAATAATTCTAATATATAATAGATCAATATTATTATGTTTATTATTAAAATATTCTTCCTATCAATAATAGTCTATAGAAAAATAAATAGTTATTTTTAATTTTGACCTAATTTAATATTAATTTAGTTAGGGGAAGGTTTTCCTTTTTTTTAAAGTTGAAAAAAGATTAATAATAATAATAATAATTTATTAAACTTAGCAATCATATTCTTAGTTCTTTAACGTTCAATTTAAATATCTTATTATTATATTTCTTCAACGTTCATTTTTAATTAATTATTTTTTCTTTGTTATTTTTATTTGTTTTGCATCTCTACAATGTATATTAACATGTCGAGATGAGAACATTTATCGTATTTCTGATGATGAACTACACTTATTGGTTTGAAACATGTTGACTCAAGAATTTGAAATGTGATTTACTGGAAAAAAATATATTGAAAAATCAGTATGAATCACAAAAGTTCGCATTCTCAAATAGAATTTTTATTTTAACATAAAATTATTTTTATCTTATTTTAACGGAGTTAAATTTTTTATGTAACTATTAATCTTTTTTATATATATATATATGTATTTTGATCGAGTCAAAATGCTTATAGAATAGGATATGACATTACAACATCTCTTGCATATTATATTGGAGAGCGCCTCGCAGCACAATAATATTGGTAGTTAAGACAATTTGCTTGAAGCTCCGTTGTTAGACCGTAAAACCCAATAATCTCCTATGTTATACTATAAAACCTAATAAGAATATATACCTATCTCCTTGCAAGGGTCAAGGATATTAGTTACCCCTAGTTTAATTGTATTTTCAATGTTACCATTCGATCTCCTAAATAAAAATCGTATCTAAACAAAGTTTTTTATGAACATATGAGAGACATATTCGAGTTAATTTTCATGCGGAGGTTAAAACCAACAGTCAACATAGTCTAAATTGAGAAGCTTCAATAAATTTTAATGCAAACAAAAAAATTATAAATAAAATGTAGGACTGTATGCACTAGATTTTATTTTTTTCGATTTCTCTTCACACATAAGAGTAAAATTTCAAATATATACGATAAAATGAATAACATACAAAATAACTTCTAAGGCTTTGTAACAAAGTGAACAAGGTTGTTTTTCCCAAGTTTTACGTGGAAAACAAAGATTCGTAGAGCTATAAATTATATGTGTAGTGTGCCTTTATTGAGTGTTTTCTTTTCCAAATTGGATATGAAAATTGTTTAGGATTCTGACATTTGTGGTGGAAAATAGAATTTTCTTTAATATAGCTAAAATATTTTGTTGCAATGAATGTCTCACATTAGCGAAGAATACCTTTAAATAAGCCACATTAGAGAAGAATACCATGGGAAAAAACATGTGTTGTGAAAATCTGGAGCTCAAAAGCATCCATCTGTAAATTAACTATCTTATCTCAATTTAATTTTAATTAATTAATATTTTATTTATTTATTTATTTATTTTTTTAATGTAATTTGACCATTAGAGGATAATATCGCATACAAAAACTTTAGGTTGTGAAAACCTAGAGCCCGAAACCTCTCTAAAAAATTTACTATTTTATTTTAATTATTAATTATTAGTTTTCATTTATTTTATTTATTTAAATTTTTATTTTTTATTTATTTATTTTTTATTATTATTATTTATTTATTTTTTTATGTAATTTGACCAAGTCAAAATGTTTTCATACTATAACATATATATACTTATGAGTTGACATTTAAAGACATTTACATGTTTAACCTCTACACATCTAACATCTAACCCCTACACATTTCCCTCATACTAGTGCAATAAGCAATATTTGCAAAAAAATAATTATTACTATTAAAAAACTGCTATGTTTGCCAAAAGTGTTGATATTACTTATCTTTTGAACATGTTGAATGAGATATACCTTAGTGAACTCTAATCATTCGTAAGGCTAAAAAGGAAATGGTTTCCATAAGAAACATTTAGACCTTTACCTAATAAAGTGTTTAATCAACATTTTTTATGTGTTTCTTTATTGAAAGGAAAAAGGAGTAAATTTGCCAGTTTTTTTTTAGAAAAAATAAAATATTTTTCAATGAAAAAATAAATTAATTTGCTTAACAAGAGTTATAAAGTTGTAATATTCTTATGTCTTGCAGTGTAATTTATATAAAATATAGTACAAATATCAAAAACACTAAAGAAAAGAGAGATAAACCCTAAAAAATATATCTTTGATAATAAAAAATAAAGAGTTATTTTCACTTGCCTCTAAGAGGTGAAAACCTTCGAGAGCAATGCTCCAAATACAATAACTATTCTTGACAAAACATTACATCTGCATATATACCTATCCGTAGAGGATCTTATCTACTTATGAACCCACTATAATGAAGTTCAACCAACTAATCTGAGGCCTTATTAACAAAAAGTACCCATTTTACAATCAATGACTATTAACTAACTATTTAAGGGGCCTTAGTCAAGGAAGGTGGCCTCATATACTAATAAAGTATCTAAGGGGGTTGGGGTAGGACCTTAACTTGGCCCCCCACATTGAAAGCAATGTTGTCCTCAATGCAAAGTGAAGAAATTGTTAGAGAATCGTTATTGGTTCTCATGTGGCATCTTCTAGTTGCATATGTTTCCACTGCATCATTACTTCCTTGATTATGTGTTAGTGAAATTAGTGCTCTCTAATATGTTGGAATCACGATTGCCATTATACCAAAACCCACATGCATTAGTCTCCACTATAATGGTCAGAGTTAAGATCCATGTGAGGCGATTAATTAATGTCGTGAAACACACAGGGATTGTTGAACCCACTGTCCAACATAGTATCCAATATTGCTTACGATTAGAGCCAAATGGAACCATCTTAATCAAGTTTGGTACATTGGATGCACTTTTCTATTTTTTCACACAAATTTCTTCAAACAAGACCCATGAAAGACTAGAAAAATATTAGACTAACCTAACCAATGCATTATATGATATAATAGGAACCATAGAACTTAGAAGCTAGATTGTGGGGAAATCTATCTTCAATTTATGTTTATTTATAGGGTAACTACTTGTGAAGGAAAATTAATCCCCTTGGACAAAAGAATTTTCAAATTTATGCTAATCGATTTGTTGCTTCATTCAATTTTGTTCCATGATGACGTTGTCCTTGAGGATATAAATGATGCCTTTTCTAGTGTGAAGCATTCCATCTATTGCACGAACCTTACATGTTCTCGGTACATAGAATGTCACATATTGGGGTTTTTGACCATAAACAACCTCATGTGGTGTCATTTTGGTATCTCTACGATAAGTGGTATTGTATCACCATTAAACAAGAGGAAGCCATTGTGCTTACTAGTGTGGGTTTTTGGAAGCAAAGAATCTAAAACAAGATTCCAAACACTTACTGACCATTTCTATTTGATCATTAGTTTGAGGATGATATGTAGTTCTCACATTTAAATGTGTACCTCAAAGTTTAGATAGCTCTTGCAAAACAATGTGGGGTTCTAATTAGCCTTAACATGTAACTTAAAGATATGATTTATGATGACCTGGGTAATCGAGGAAGGAGTGAGAAGATAAGCCAAGTCACAAAAATAAATAATTTTCTAAATATAGTCAAACACCATCATGATGATTGATTTATTACCTTGTTTTGGGAGTCCAACAATATAATTCTCTGAAATGCATATCCAAATGTGTTGGGATTAGCAGAGATTGTGATGCCCCTTTATCTTCACTATGTTTCTCTCATTTCTTTGGAAAGCATCATAAGATGCACAAAATAATAGATATCTTTGTTCATACCTTCTTATAAGAATAACTGCTCAATTCTTCATAGATTTTATGAAATCCAAAGTGACCTACTATCAATGATGAATTTAGCCCCTCAAACATTCATTGTTTTAGGGTCAAATCATTTTCCAAAATAATTTTCCTTTCATACTACCATGTATCATGTTTCCATGTATAACTTTTACATGGGTTGAGATCTATTTAAAGCCATTGGATGAGTAAAGTACTATATATTATCCATGCCCTACGAGATTCCTTGACTTGCTAATGATAAGGCAAGGTTTGACCCTGTAACACACCTAGTCCCCTTTAAGCCTTTATGATGGTATAAGGTACACATGAAAAACCCCCAAGTTTACTATATGGAGATGGGGTATCCAAAATTTCATCTTCCTTTAACCATCTCAAACCTCTTTCTTGAGGTCAACATTCTCTTATGCTTGTCAAGAGATTTCCAATGATATACATTTCATCTCATTTTGAGCTCTAGGAACAAAGTTGTGGCCCTTAGAAGATTTACCATGTTATACCGCATCACAGTCATACAACTAATGCATGGTTATTATGTTACCACTTGTATCCACCATATAGTACCACATTATTTAACACATGGTTGACACATAGTATTCCTATGCCCACGTGTCACGACCACGTAGTGCCACATCCACAAACTAGACACCTTGGCTACCATGTCATATCCAAATCCATATCATTTCCCCACATCTATTTCTAATTCTTCTAGATTCATAGAAGTATGAATCTTCCATATTCTCAAATATATAGATATTGTGGATCCCTAGACCTTGGCAAGGGTGCTTTAGTCAATGTTTCAAACACGCAGATATATAATTTTTCGATATCTAGAACCTCCAATCTCTGATGTTTCTAGAAATTATTTTAAATTAAAATGTTGGATTTCTACATTCCTGGACATCTGGAACATATGCCATCCATATTTTTCCATTTCACCTCTATAGTGGCTACCACCTAGGCCTTCATCTTAGTGCTATCACGTTCTTATTGTCACATCATTCATGATAGGTCATCATACCACCAAGGCATTGCCAATGTGGGTTAAACATACACACTTATAAATACTTCGATCCTTGGATATTTATACCATTCAATATATAAAAAATATCAGTTTCTTGAAGTTCAAGATTTTGTAATTCTAGTCTCCATGTCATGCATCGCGACAAATGCCACATTTGTTTCCACATCAATTCCTTCACACCATCTTGTTGTTTTAACACAATGCACTCGAAATCCATGTCACTAACACTTATCCATATTTTCGTAGTAATAGCCATGTCACTAACATATATCTACCTACACTTCTTTGGGTTAATTCCATGTATTCACCACATGTTTTATCCAACTAACATTTTGATCTATGTTTTTGTTTTTGAGTTAAAATAACTTCTTTTAAGAGTAATAGTGAACCACTACATAACCTTATCGTTATCGTTCCTTCACATTCCAGGTACCAATCCTACGGGGTTTCACCCATCCAACCCTTTTCATTCAAATATTTCCAAATCCAAATTTTAAATATGGTTTCAGATGCTTAGATTTTCAAATATTCAGATGTCTTAAACATCCAATCTCCATCGAACTTTTGTGCTTAAGAAAATCCTTGATTCCTAGAGATACAAATATCTACGACATCTATTTTTTGTCAAACTTCCTCCCCTTTAGCCTCTTTCTTCTCTTCGTGTGTTGGACCTCATTCAAAGAATTCAATTTCCCATGTCACCAAGGGATAGGGAACTTTTGGCACCAAAATTTGGGATTTTTGTAGGCCTCCCTATTTAGAAAAATTATGCCTCCTCTTGACCAATTTAATTTAAAAAGGGAAATTACTTTGTCTGTATCCTTTTTAAGGATATTAAGGCCTTTCTTGGCTTGTAAAGCATATAAAAATCCTTCATTAATAACTATATTAAGGCCTTCTTCTATAGGATTCCAAATGAGACAACTTGTTTATAGTTTTCCCATCTAAGTGAATCTTCTGACCCATCTCAATTCATGCACAAAAGGTTTCAATGTAACATCCCTTGGTTAAAACTTCATGTAATAAAAGTTAATAAAGGAAAAAGAAGACCACGGTTAAAGGAAACTTATTCCAAGCTGAATGTTGGGCAAAAATATCCTAATGGTCATCATTGGATGTGGTTATGACTAAGAGAAATTGGCAAAGGAAATGGCTAAGGCATTAAAAATGAAAAAAGGTATTTTGGCGCATTTATTTATGAAAATAAAGGAAAATAGGAGAAAAGGAAGGTGAAAGGTCACATGTTGCATGTGAGGAGGAAAATGAAGGAAAATAATGGAAATTGAAGAAAATAGACGCCTCATTGATAAAAAGGTTTATGAGGATCAACTCGCAAGATTTTTCTCATCTTTGGAGCAAGGAAGGGAAAAGAAAGAAAAGGAAGAACGAGGAGAGGAAACGAAAGCAAAGATTAAGCTAGGAGGAAGGATCAAGCAAATTCGGAAGGAATACTTGCAGGTAACATATTGCATGTGTGATTTCCTACCTTGTTTTTACATGCATGGCTTTGCATGTTGGTACATGGTTCTCTTCTTGTCGATGGCATGGTTTTTCTGGGTTATGACAGTGGTTTTCATCCTTGCCTTATCTTTTTATAGATAGCCATGGTGTGATGGGATTATTTCTTGGTTTTGAGACTTGGAATTACTGAATGGTTTCAGAATCGAGGCGATGGTGGTTATAGGAAAATTCCCAAAGGCCTAAGAATCCATTGACCAGTTTTTGCAAGATACACAGTAAAGCCTGAGGTTAGAGTCTTGGTTAGGGCCTAGTGATCTGGTGTGGATTGTGCTAAAGCCCATAGACTGGTGTCTTAGTTTAGGGCTTAGTGATCCAGTGTGGATTGGGATAAATACTGAGAGACAAGGAGATGGAAAATTCCTCAAGGATAGTGATGGAGTCTGAAGGCATTCCAAGAACAGTTTTGGTTTTGTTGTCTCAATGTCGATTTCATTGACATCCCGGTTTGGTGAGGGTGGAGGTGATTTAACCTTTGGATTCCCTTAGTGGTTTTTGGATTGGTTTATCCATGAGATCCCACATTCATGCTTGTAATATGGCACGAGGGTGACTAGCTAAAAGAAAGATTTGGTTTAGCCATGTCTATGGTCGGGTGGTACGTAGTACTCCCGAACTTGGTTGGCTCTTGCCTATGTTTAATAAAAGTTAAGTTCTCTTGCTTTTGTACTTGTTATTATGTGGCCTTAATGGTTGTTATCTCATTGTTATTTACATGGTTTAATGTTGGTTATAAGCATGGTTATATGACTAGTTATAGTCATGATTATTTTATGTATTTACTTGTGACTAAAAAGATAATGGATGCAAGACCTAATTGATGTAAAAAAAGTTAAGGGAAGAGGGTGGTAATCCTTCTTGTCAAGTATCATATGAGTTATTAGTCATTTATGCTTTGCCTTGTATTCATGTCCTTTAGATTGCATTGATACCAAGATTTTAACAGAATGTCAATGTCCGTTGGGGATGGTCAGGCCTAGTCTTGGAGTCAATTTTTGTTTTGTAAGTCTTGTCATTATGTAAATTATAGATTATGAAAGCTACAATTGTTTCTACCTAGTGACCTGGATTCTTTTCTTGAAAAGTGGTACAAATCCCAGAGTCACAGGCACAGTTCTGAGGAGAAAAGTCCCTAGACACATGCATACCCATAATGTGCGTGCGTCTAGAGGTTTTCAGACACACCCTTGTCCATATCAAGGGAGTGTTCAGGGGTTTAATGGTCTAAAAACTCAGTGGGACCCAAGGGTTGATCAAGGGAATAGCTGAGATGCATTATGGGATTCGTAGTAGGTGAAGAAGGTATGGTATGGCATGTTTTTGTCAATTCCGCTTTCTTAACTGACACATAGGGAGTAAAGTCATATCATGGTAACTTCTCATCGCATATTTACCCCGATTCGCCAGTTACTTGGGTAGACATGGGAGGAGTGTGTTAAAGAGTGTTGCCAGAGCAGGTTGTGCTCTCTTTGGTCATATCTGATACCACAGATTGATGTTAGAGCATGGTTCACCTCTTGGTCTGGATGGGCGGTGTGTTGGCCATGAATTCATGTCGGTTGCATATGTGTTCCTTATGCTTGTATTCCATGTGCATGTTACATTTGAATTGTACTCGTCATGGTTGTAGTGATGTCACCATGTGAAGGTTGATGGTGTTGTTGTGGGGTGTGTCATCATGAGTGTATGGTTGTATATGCATTTGTTATGCATGTCAGTGTCTATATGTTGTTATGCAAGGATTTTCATGGTTATGATTATGCGTGTATGGTAGGTCAAACATGCATTTTGAAGTCATTGTATGGAATTAGGTCATGATTATGTTATTGGTATGTTATGATGCTAATGATTTGGTTGAGATAGAGCAAGAGATGCAAACCATGAAGGTGAAGTTGCAACATTGGACCTCGAGGCAAGAGCATGTCGTCATACAGGTTTGTATGTTGGGCATGTAGGTATGTAGGTATGCATTTCATTATATTGATGTTATGGTTACATACATGATATATGCTAGTTGATTAGTGTATTCATATGCACATGTGTCGGATAGTCATGAATGATGATAACATTTGGTTGTATGCATTGCTATTGTTGTTTTATGTTAGACAACTTGATGATTATGTTATATGTTGGTGATGAGAATGTTATAGGTTAAATTGTTGTTGTTATATGATAGTTAGCTTGATGATTAGGATATATTTTGTTGATAAGCATGATATATAACTTTTTGTTATATGCTAGTAATTTGATGATTAAGGTTATTAAATTAAGATATTGATGTTATCATGTTTTGTTCTAATTTCGATTGATCTATGCAAATGATCATGGTCATGACATTCAAGTATGAGTTAGTATATTGTGATATTATGTCATACTAATCTAGACTAACAGTGCATATGTGATTGTTATGCATGAATGAAAATTGTTTATAAGTTTATGATGTGAACATGTTAGTTATTTATTGTTATGGATATGATGACCTTATTCATGCTTGAGTTGATATGTTGTGAAGTTATATCATGCTAAATATATTGATTGTGCAGACAAGATAGCCTTCCATGAGATACATTAAGGTATGAGATTGCTTATGTCATCTACTTTGTTTTTTAATGTTTGATTATGTCGTCTATTTTGTGTTTGAGTGTTGGTGTCTATTATATCATCTATATGTTGTTGAATGTTTGATTAATTGCATGATATGAGTATGTGTCTATAAGCTTCCATCAAGAAATGATCTTGTTTTAAGATGGTTTTACTCACACATATGTGTTGACATAGATGGCATGTACTTGAGTGTAATAGGTGCCAGTTGTAGCATTATGTCTAATGACTATGAGTTCACTATGGATTATGACATGATTGTTAGTCTTGGTAAAGGTTGATTTCAAATTGATAGATATGACTGTCTTGATATTTGGAACATGTGGTTGACATGTGTGAGCAGTTGTAGGGTAACATCCTTAGCATTAGTATGTCAAGGTAATGTAACTAACATGTTATTATGTTTACTTATGCACTGTCAGTTATGTGTTTATGGAAGTATGATGCAGGGGATTGCATGGAAAAAGAGATTTCCATGAAATCTTAAAGAAAACTCAGGTTGATATTTCATTTGGAGGTACTAGGAACTATGGAGATGG
>APFE031644882.1:0-14289 GCA_000404065.3 Pinus taeda
GAATGAATGAGCCGGTGTCGAACACCCATAGAGTCATCCGATCGGAGGCCAATGATGAAAACCTCGCGTCGAACACGAAGAACCTGCCATTGAGGCATGCAGGCTCCAAGGTACCTGAAGGGATTCTCTAGGTCACTCCTGGATAATGAGCTGAAGTCGACAGGAAGTGATCTTTATCGAAGGTGGGCCATAATGTTTCCCACATCATCGACGCGAGATGGGTAGAGACAAGTTTGTTTTGTGCAAAATATTAGAGGGGGGTTATACTTGCAAAGGCCAACTTCTCTTGAACATATCGGCGGCACAACGACGGATTTGGCAGTATTTGGGGGTCAAATGATCAGAGGTCGTAATGGAAGGACAATGAGCAGATGAGTGGCCAAATAGGATAACCCAAACCCATGGAGGCAAAAGTGAAGCGAGATAAGATGTCCCCACCCAGACACGAATGCAAACAGTGCCATGTTCAAGAGCGACATACTGTCGATGACGAAGATTACGGTTCCTTTATTTCCCCCACCATTTCTGGCGAGTACCCCGATTATTTTTGGATGACAAGCTTGACGGGGATAGCATATGCTTGGAGAGCGTCATTTCGACGGAGCCTGATGTCATTAAGTTTTAACGAGCCTGACAAAGGAAGAGCTCGGCGTCTTTTCATGTTTAGAGAGTTTGAAAAGACAGCTGAAAAGGAAACTACAGGGGGGGTGCTTTTTCGTAAAGTTGTGTCTCTCGAGCCCGGAAAAGTATAAAACGATGCTCGAAAGAACCGCCCGATCATTACGACCAAGGAGTACTTTTCATAAATAGTGATATCGACCTGAAAAAGTAAAAAAGCGATTGACATCACGTCGTTTCAGAATCAATAACAAGTGTGAAACGACAAACACTCGGCAATCTTTTTTATTTTAAATGGTCGAAAAAGAGCTTTAAAACGGCCGCCTCTCGTTCCTTTAGACGAGTTGAGAGGAGGCTCGGCAATCTTTTCTTGTTTCATGTCGGAAAAGAGCTTAACGATGATATTTTTGGGACCAAGCGTATATGAATTCACCGCGACCTTACTGGTTCCGAGGACCTGCACATGACAAATACCCACATAAACCTGTTCGATACGTCGAAAAATCATAACAAAACATGCATTAAGAAATAATTAATCACATCCGGATGAATCCATGGCAAAACTATAGTAAAAACCCACATTTATAGGATTTTTAGCCAAATTTAGAAATTTTACTATAAATAGGAGGTTTGTAAAATCATTTTTACCATTTTACCATTGGAGCTCTGAAGGACATCGAAATACTACAAAGTTGACAGAGCTGATTCTTCCTCATCCGGATGCTGATTTCCCGACCGTTGATTCCAGGTAGGTTCCTCTTGTCCTGCGCTTCATTTTAGTTATGTTTTTATGCAAATCCACCATGGGATTTGGCCATTTGGCCAAATTCTTTGAAATTTGGAGCGCTCGCGGTCAGCGCGGATTTCCCTATCGGGTCCGCGCTGATCGGGTTTTCCAACGTGCACCACATTCTGGGTCAGCGCGGAAAACCCGTGTCCTTCTGCGTTGACCCAGTGAAAAAAGCATGGGCGGCCATTTCTAGCACGACTGTTTTAGAAACAGTCGCACTGGCGCCGTGACATATCAATTTTTCAAATTTAAATGGTATTTTTCACATGCATGCTTCTAAATGAGTTTTGGGTGACTTTGCAGGGCATTATGGCTTTTACATGGCAGGAGAGGGATCATGATAATGCTGATATTGCCACATTTGCCAATGCCGGATGCCGCAATGCAATGCGGGCATGCGGTTTGATGAAATTCTTCCTCACTCCGCGGTTGAGAGCTCAGTCGGACTTGCTGGAGCTGTTGATTAGAGCATGGAACCCAGTGGATGGGAAATTCACCATCCGGGGTCGAGACATTGAGTTCGACTCCACTGATATATATTTTTTGACTGGGTTGTCTCGCCGAGGTGCGATGCCCATTCTAGAGAGGTAGCGTCCTAGCGGCGAGACGCTAGATCAGCTGATGGCTCGTGTCTGCCCACAGGCGGTCAAGACACGAAGTGGGAAGTGCAGTATCCCGTCGGTGGGTGTCGGTGAGTGTGCCGACATAGTCCTTCACACCATACTTTTCCTGGTTACGCGGGCAGCAGGGAGCCTGGCGAACCATGAGGCCTCAAAGGCCAATCTCTTGCTTGCCCTGGATTGCTTACAGCCCATGATCTTTAACTGGGCGGCGGCTGTGACAAACAGCATGAAGAGACAGCTGAACAACTGTCGACGCGGAGAGTCGAAGCAGTTCGGCTATGGTTCTCTTCTGGTCCCATTGATGTTCGAGCGGGTGCCAGCCCTCCGGCTACAGACCATGGTACTAGACCCGCCACGCAATGCGCGGGAGATGAGGGCCACCAAGTGGTCCCGGGTCATGCCTCGCGGAGGTGGTGGACGTTCAGTGTCCTGGGGCCTCTGCTTCAAAGAGTGGCTAGATAGCCAGGTCATTTTCGTCGAGGACTGGCCGTATGCCGGTATCGACTTCCGTGGTGACCCAGACATGTCGCTGCCTGTAGGAGAGCAATGGGATGACGAAGGTATGACACTTGATCTTTTTTTTATTTTCATTTATATGATGTTTTTGTATTTTTTTATGTATATGTCTTAATAAATGCTCATGCTGTGCAGATGTAGGACCTGTGAGACCCCTCGGCCTAGCTCCAGAGGCACGGAGGGCAGATCAGGGTGTTGGCGCCTTGGCTTTGGCTCCCGTGGGAGGTGACCAGGCGGAGACGGTGATCCACAACCTGGAGGAGTTGCTAGCAGGAGTCCCTGACTATCAGGGGATCGAGGAGGTCCCTTTGGCTGCGCAGATCCATACAGTGGGTGTGAACCCAGGATTGCACCGGCTATTGAGGCGGGTGGCACGAGCGGTGGCATGCTACAGAGAGCATAACCCACCACAGTAGACGCCTAGGTTTCATTTCCACTGTTGTTATTTTGAGAGACATACGTCTCAGATGTACTGAGAAGGTTTGAGACACATAGATTTATTTTTTGAGTGCCTTAGTGCGCCACACGATATATATATATACATGGTGTTTTTATTGTATTTCATGCTTCTTATGTTTATGAATTTACATGTTTCGCAAATGTCTGTCTAATACATGGTTAGCCAATGCATCAGTTACAACATTAAGTCTTCTTGGAATGTGATGATAAGTAATGTAATCAAAATCTCTTTCCAATAACTTAACACGTAAATACAGCCTTAATATGCGATGGTCTCTGACGGAATATTGTCCATTGAGTTGGTGAACTATAAGCTATGAATCCAAGTTTACAAGCAATGAGCGGATTCCGAGGTTAATTGTCTCGGCCAATAATTCAATTACGGCACTATATTCAGCTACATTGTTCGTTGTACAGCCAAGGCACACACCTTGAATGTCTACCAACTCACCATGAGGATCGTAGATCACCCATACCGCAGACGACAGATTGCGAGTGCTGCGGGAAGCACCATCAGTGAAACCAACGTAAGGTGATCCAGACATCTGTTCAGAAGCAAAAGACACATTAAGCAGCGATCACGCTGGCTCACTAAGATAAAAATCAAAACAAACACGCACACACACAAAACATACTGAAAAAGGCATATGCATGTAAAAATAAATGAGAGAGTGCCTGGACTCAGGCGTAATATTTTTTAAGATATAGCCCATTACGAGGCCGGTCTAGGGGATTGCCTTCATAGTCGATCAGCTCGTAGGCACCTTTTTGTAGTACTCTTTTTACAATGTAGGGCCCATGCCACATTGGCTCGAGTTTGCCTGCTCCTAGCTTATCACTAGCCTGATCGTAGAGTAGCACCAAGTCACCTTCAACAAAAGAGTGAGGATTAATCGAGTTGTCGAAGTGAGTTTTCACTCACTTCTTTTGAGCTTCTATGGCAAGGGAGGCTAGACGACGTGTCTCATCTAGTCTTTCCAGGTAAAGAAGCCGCTCTTCTGCAGGGGTAGTCTCAGGAAGTAACTCGACGGCTAATTTTAGCGAAGGAATCTCACACTCAATTGGAAGGGTTTCCTCCAGCCCATATACTAGTTGAAAAGGGGTGAAGCCGGAGGCATCCTTCACCGAGGTCTGGTAGGCCCACAATGCAGAAAACAACATCAAATGCCAATTAGACTTGTGCATGCCGACAGTTCTCTGAAGCATCGTGAGCAAAACTTTGTTCACGGCTTCAACCTGACTGTTGGCCTGAGGATAGTATGGAGATGAACTATCATGCCTAAGTCCAAGTTGGGTTGTCAATTCGACCATCATGTGATTACGGAAATGCTTTCCGTGATCAGTGACAATGGCTTGTGGAACTCCAAACCGAGAGATAAGATGGTTGAAAATAAAATGCGCCGCCGTGTGACCATCTTCGGACAATGTGGGCATCACCTCGGCCCATTTTGTAAAGTAATCGACAGCAGCGATGATGTAACTGTGCCCCCCGGCCGAGCGAGGGTTACATGTCACATAATCGATGCCCCACTTAGCAAAGGGGCTAATGGTCACAACGGGGTGTAGAGGGGCAGCAGGAGCACGCATCTTCCGCTGGTAGATCTGGCATTCATGGCATGAGCGGACGGCGAGGATGCAGTCCTTAAAGATGGAAGGCTAGAAGTAGCCAGCACGAAGGATTTTTTGTGCAGTAGCGTATCCAGACATGTGACCACCACAAGCGCCGGAGTGGCAGTCATTTAGAACTCTTTCTGCTTCTTCGAAGGTGAGACACCGACGAATAACCGAATCAACCCCAAGACAGTATAGGGTGTCCCCAACTATGCGATATGGCTGAGCTTGGTGACGGATCCGCCGACGAGCATCTTTCGAAGTCTCGGGGCGGAAGGAGGATGTCTGTAAATAGATGATGATGTCCCCAAACCATGGATCGAGGGTGCTGATCAGGAACAGAGTTTCATCTGGAATCGATTCCTCTATCTGCGAGGAAGCAGCGGCGGATGGCAAGGAGCATAGCAGTTCAGCAAAAACAAGCGATTTCTTGGACTTGGCTGCAATAAATTCCAAGTTGAACTCTTGGAGGATCACGATCCACTTTGAGTACTTGCCCCCCAGCAATTGTCGTGAGAGAATATATGTCATGGGGTTACAATCTGAAATCACTGTAGTAGTACGCAACATAATGTAGTGGCGGAATCGTTGGACAGCGCAAACCGCGGCGAGAGCCAACTTCTCGACATATGCGTATCGAGTTTCCGTGTCTAATAAGTTGTGACTAAGATAGTAGATGACATGCTCGATGCCATGATCGTCGTCCTGAACCAAAACCATGCTGATAGTGGTATCAGCAGTAGCCAAATAGAGCGTACAATCACGGTGATAATTCGGAGGCTGCAACAAAGGGGCGGAAACCAGGAGAGTTTTAAGATGAGCAAACGACTCCTTGGCTATGGCATCCCATCGGAATGGGGTGTCACGCTTCAGTAACCGGGTGAAACCCTTTGCCACTTCGGCATAGTTTGGTATAAATCATCTTAGAAATTTTGCTTTTCCCTGCAGACTCTGTAATTGCCGCAAAGTTGCAGGGGGAGGAAGATTTACGATTGCTTCAACTTTCAGAGGATCCAGACGGATGCCCTCTCGGGAGACGATGAACCCGAGTAGTCGACCTGATTCTATGCAGAAGACACATTTGTGTGGATTTAAACGAATATTATAGTGTCTGCAACGAAGAAAAATTTCACGAAGGTGCGATGGATGGTCTGCACGTTTAGCTGAATGAGCCAGGAGGTCATCCAGATACGGCTGTACGATGTGTCGTATATCATGAAAAGCATACGCACGCTGAAAGGTAGCACCAGCATTTTTGAGGCCGAAGGGGAGCTTTTTATAAGCAAAGGTGCCCCAGGGGCAGATGAAGGTTGTCTTATGTTGATCTGCCGGAGCAATGTTGATCTGGTTGTAACCAGAAAAACCGTCCATGAACGAATAAATCTCGCTACCCGCACACTCATCGATGAGTTGATCAATAAATGGAGTGGGGTAGTTGTCCTTTGGACAAGCTCTGTTGATATCGCGGTAGTCAATGCAGACACGAATGGTGCCCTGTTTTTTATCGACAGGGACAATGTTTGAGACCCATTCTGTCAGTGTGATAGGATAGATAAATCCTACCTTGAGAAGCTTTTCCACCTCTGCTTTGATGGTTGCCGCCTTGCGGGGGTGCACGGGACGCAAACGCTGGCGAACAGGTTTGGCCCCAGGATACGTTGGTATCTCGTGCATGACTATAGACGGATCAATACCGGGCATCTCTTCATATGACCATGCGAAAACATCGCGAAATTCGCGAAAGAGAGCAATATAAACTTGAATCTCCTCCGGAGTGCAAGTCACTCCAATGAAAATATTCTCAACGGTCCCTTATTTAACAGAGATGTCGATCGGCTGAGTTTGCGTAATGTTCCCTAGATTTCCTTCTAACGTTGTGTGATAGTTTTGAATAGGCGTCTGAAGGGGTTGAGAAGGGAGACATGAGGCAAACCGCGCGAGACACAGTAAAGTTTCCTGGGGGGTAGGGAGAAAGGAAGAACGGTGGTGAAGAGGGGACCACAGTCGTTCATCCAGAGACATTGTCTCTATAATTGCCTCATCGGAAGGAAATGTTTCCTTCAATGGATCTGAAGAGGTGTATTCTCCTACCCACGGTGGAAAATAATCTGAGTCAAGCGCCCCACTCGAGATGGTGGGTTCTGCATAAGAAGCCGATGCAGCGACAATTTCAATGTAATTGAGCTCGGCTGGGCTCAACGACATCTCCTTGCCCCAAGGTTCTATCTAGTCGATGGATGGGAGGATCCAGGGGTCAGAACGAACCGAGATCATCGAGATCGAGGTGAAGTTGGGAGGTGGGACAGAAAAAACACCCATAAGGGCGGGTTCTTTGAAGATCCCGGCTCCCACATTTTCATAAGACATTGAGGTATGCTCAACGAAGGGTACGTTTCCCTCAGAAGAGGAAGCAAAAAACGAGAGTTGATCAACCGTGACAATTTTCCCTTGATGGGGAAAGTGAATGACACGGAAGAGAGACGAAGCTACAGCACGCATAGCGTACGTCCAGCTTCGTCCCAGAAGAAGATTATATGTAAGACTGGCGTCTACAACTTCAACTTCAACTTCTACGGTCTTCCCTTCTAAGGTAATCGGTAGCCGTTGAAGGATACCATACGGACGAGACTCTCTCCCGTCGAACGCTTCTAAGGTCGTAGGGGACTGACTCAAAGTCGGAGATCCGATGGCTTTCCAACATGCAACAGACATGATGCAGGTCGAGGCGCCCTCATCAATAACTGTACGATGGATGGTTTTAGAATTGATGATGACTTGTATAAGGAAAGCTATCTGATGAGGCAGTCGCGACACATGACTCTCGAGATCGAAAGTGATTAAATCCGAGTCTGCTGGGTCTATGCCACCGATGGCCGATAGCAAGGACTTCCTCTGGGGGGGGCAGCTCTAGAGGACTTCTAATGCGGACATGGTAGACGGAGCCTGCGCTAAATCCTCCACGATGCTGTAGTGCTGGGCAGCACGAGCATTCGTGTTGTAGGAGGACCTCCTGAGTACCCCTTTGGGAGGGGGTCGGATTGTCGTCTTGGTGCTCGGCCTCTCGATATGGAGTGGGCCGGAGCTGGACGGAGGAGCACTTGAGGGGACCTCTGGCTCCTTCCCTGCGGATGACGGATAATCCTTAGCTCGAGTAGATACATGGATCGAAATAGTTCCAGCCATGAAGACCTGGGAACCGAAAGGAGAGGATGAAGAAGGATCAGCTACCATCTGGGTCTGCTGAGAGGGAAAGGTTTCTTTCAAAACAGCAGGGATCCCTTGAGCACCTTTCAACAACCGACTAACTTCGGCCCGCCTAGGGCAATCCTTAGTATAGTGGTCTTCCTCACAAATGAGGCACGGGTACTTAGGCTTACCCTTAGCACCTTCCTCACCAGGAGGTTTAGACGATCCCTGCTTGGGTTGATCGGGTTTATTCTTCCCCTTTCCCTTTTCCTTTTTCTTACCCTTCAAGGCTTTGCCTGTCGTAGAAGACTGAACGACATTCACCTCAGAAGTATTACCAGAAATAACAATGCCCTGGGAAGAGTTCTTGTTGGGTGAACTAGAATTCTGCTTCCCGGGGTTGGATGACTTTTTAGAAGCCTGGGCTACAGAGCCGATGACTCCATCAACAGATGGTTTGGGTGGAGCCTTGGATGTACTGGGCCTAGGGGCGTCTGGAAAATAATCATACAAAGTGCCAGACTGAGAATAGACTAAGTCTAAGTACTGAGCGCGCGCGAACGCTTGCTCTTCAGTTACGCATGCCCCCATGGCGATGTCCCTTGCAATCTGGGGGAAAAGGAGGTAGTAAACTAGTCGGTAAGGAGGAAATCAGGTATCCAGAACTTGATTAACCTGCGACGCCTTCTCCATTCATGAATATGATCGGAGATATGTGTAGCAGTGCTCTGTTTAAGAGACGTAAGGAGATGAGTCCCCGTCTCGTACCGAATGGGTAACTGAAAGTGATTCAAAAATGCCATAGCCAGCGAATTGAAATCATGGAATGATGCACGAGACAATTCGATATACCATTTTGCCGCCGAACCAGTGAGAGTCCTTTGGAAGAGGCGAAGTTGGATTGAATCATCGAGCCATGAATTCGACGAACACCATAAGTGATACGTCATGACATGAGCCTAAGGGTCTTCTCCAGCCTTCCCATCAAATTTGGGACAGTCACTCGGAATTTTAGTTGGAACTGGTGGCCACTGCGGATCATGTAGAATGGGATCATTTGTCAATTTTGACACATCGGGCAGTTCCAACGTGGCTAGAAATGGTAATTGAGGATTAAATGACATTTGTGGCGGATATGAGGTGGAACCAGAATTCCACCCAGCTCCAGGTTGCCCCCACTATCCTTGTCCTGATGGACCAGGTCCATGAGGGCCTTGTCCATAAGGGTTTTGTCCGTAGGGATTGTTCCCGAAACCAAGTTGCTGGTTCTGCCCCCCAGCACCCCATTGGTTACCATATTGACCAGCAGGTTGTTGATAATTCGGTTGAGGATTACCCTGCGGCTGTTGGTAATTCTGATAAGGGATGTAAAGATTCTATCCCTGGGGCTGCTGGTATCCGTACTGAGCTTGTGAACCAGGCGGCACTTGATATCCACCAGAATGCACGGGCTGGGATTGGTACTCACTCGAATATGGAGGCTGGGCCTAATGCCCGCCCAAGTACAGAGGCTGGGATTGATACCCGCCTGAGTACGGAGGTTGGGATTGATACCCGCCCAGGTAAGGAGGTTGGGATTGGAACCCACCTGAATACGGAGGGCGGGATTGGTACCCACCTTGATATGGATGCTGGGATTGGAACCCTCCTGAAAGAGGAGGTCGGGATTGATACCCGCCTGCATTCTGAGCCGTCTGGCCAGGGGGTCGTATTGGTTGGATGGGGGGTGGTCTCGCTCGTCCTGAAGGTCGAGCTTGCTGGGTGAGAGGTGCCCCTTGTGGAACCGAGGTCTGTCCCTAGTGACCAGAGGGTTGTTGGGTGGTAGGCCGGCCTTGCTGTACGTAAGGCGGGCCTCCTTGCCCAGAAGGGTTTCCTTGCTGGTTTACGGGTTGACCTTGTTGCCCATAAGGTTGTGCCTGGTTCCCGTAGGGCTGCCCCAAAGGGTAGCCTTGTTGGGTACCTGGTTGACCTTGTTGGGCATTGGGTTGTCCCGAGTTTCCCGAAGGTTGCCCAAAATAAGTAAACGCCGGACCACTAGAGACCAAAGGTTTTCCTTGATGAGGTTGACCTTGTGGGCCTCCTTGCTGACCAGGGTAGTTTTGACCTGTAAACTGCTGCCCATAATCAGGCTGCACGTAAGGTTGTTGACCTTGGTAAGGTGGTCCCTGCTGTCCTTGTCCTGGATGGTACACGCCACCACCATATCCGGTGGTGCCCCAATCCACGTTCAATGGAACGGAAATTTCATCATAAGGAATTTGAGGCAGAGAGGTGTACAAACGATGATTCTTGGCATTATAGTACGGACCTTGACTATCCAGGTTTTGGACATTACGCAAGTATTCATAAAATGCTTCCTCCTCTGTCATATGCTCAAAAGCAGGAGGAGCATCACTTGCGGGGTGCACAACTCGAGAAGAAGGAGACGGTTCACCACCTGCGTTGGATCTCGAGAGGGGTCCACGGCGGATGAAGCTGTGACCGCACTCACAACTGGAGTTGACACTGCGACACAAACGGTCGGGTTGGTGGGGATTGCCGTAACGGCAGAATGAGGGGCTTGGGAAACAAATGGTCCTGTGGTAGGGACGACGTCGTGACCCCAAGAAAAGAACTGCCGAGCATCCCGTAATGATCTGTAGCGCCTTGGCACCGTTTGCCCAGAAGACGTGACGGTGTAAGGCGTCGAGATAACAGGGGATGTTGCCGGAATAGGAGTATCTATACTCGACACAACGTCCGGGCCACTAGACACTGCAGAAGCGTCGCCCATATCGGATGAAGCCATCGAAAATGGAGGACCGACAGGAGTGGCAGGATGAGACTTGTCAGAGGGTTCCCAAACAGGGTTGTAAAAGAACTCGTAAAAATCGTCTCCTGGAGCTCGAGAATTCAACGGTTGTACGCTTGGAACAATGGGAAAAGCGTCACAAACCGGAGTTTCAGGGGCAACAGAAGATGGGGACCCTTCTTCACTCAGGATCGAGGACGGAGTAGATGGATCCGCCAGGATGTTCCAACAAAGACCCTAAAGAAGCTAACGATAAAACCTACTCAAACTAGACGCACACGAGATCTAACCAGGTAATATTTATCGTGGCCAAATGAATTTTAAGACATAGGAACCAAACTTGACCTTTTCATGTTTCGAGAGTCGAGAAAAGGACGAAAAGATGACTCTATCTACTTCGAATGTTTAATGAGCACGAAGTGACAAGACGCTCACTTACACCTTTTCTTTTAGAGAGTCTGAAAAGGATCAAAAGCGACTACTCTGGAAATTCTAGCAAAAAGGTTTACCAAGCAACCCGTAAAACTGCTTATACACCTGCAATCATATGAAAACCAAGGACTTTACATACTGCAGTCAACCTTCCCGAATGCTGTGTTCGGTGCGTTACGGCTCACAAGGCGGCAGACACGGCTTCCTATGGATAAAGGATGCAAACCTAGTGGAGTCTCCCCATATATACGCGACGGTACGTGGGAGCCCAATCCGTACTAGCACTTATCGTTTCACCGTGGAGGAATCACCCAACCACTCAACGTTAAGCTACTAGGTTTAAAGACGCCGGAACACGTCTCTAGCCTAGACCTCTAGATGTTCACGTTAAGTTCCAATGCGTTTTTAGATAAATTTGGTTTATTTTACGGTTGATCTTGAATTAGGTTTGAGTTTCAGGTCCTACCGTATGATCTCTCAAAAACACCTAAATGCAACTACATGCCAAAGATCATCATTTTGTTCGATGAATTCTAGTTAGAAAGAGTTAAGGAGTCTTTCAAACAAACAAAACGAATTCAAGCAATCACGCAACCTAATGCAACTAACAGCAAGGAAATGAAACTTTTCTTTTGAAAGCACAAAATAACGAAATGCTCTTTTCCTTTCAACTATTAATGCAAAAGACACTAGTTTGCTTTACTTTTCAATGACATAAAAGTGCTTTTAAAACGAATTAGAGAGATAGCAACACTAAGTGAAAAGCTAAATCACTCAATGCACACACAAGACAATTCCCAAGTCACTAAAAACCAGTTTCCCAAATCAAAGGAAAACAAAGGCTTATGAGCTATGTAATCTAAGCTCAACAAGACACCGAGGAATTCAAAGGAGGAAAGCAAACCGCTTGGAACACAATCAATCACTTTCAACAATCACCAAACAAACGTGAAAACAAAAACGAAGTTGGCTGGTCAACCAAGAACACAAGATCCCGAACGGGAGGCTAGACACACACGACCACTAGATGGCCTAGGGTTTGAGTGCGAAATCAATGGAGAAAAGCGAACACCCGAAGGATGAGAGTCCACAACCAGACAAACGACGGTCTGACACACTTCAGTAATCACAAAAAGTCAAGACAAAACGCAAACCAAGCGACGAGAGCAAAAAGGAAGGCTTTGCAAAAACTGAAAACAAGCAATAAACGAACCCTCGCGGAACGAGGCCTCGCAAGCAAGCGAGTTACAGCTTAAACAAAATTATCAAGCCAAAAGCCAAGTGGAAAAAGCAGGGGACAGCCAAACCAAGAGGTTCAGTAGGTCAATTTGGACAAAAAAGAGTTTTACAGGATCAGCGCGGGTGACCCCTCAGCAACAAAGCGATGACAGAAAAGGGTCTGTAGCAACTTTGCACTGTCAGCGCGGAAGGACACGAATAAAGGGCGTTGGCCTGAAAACCAGGTCAGCGCGACTGTTAAATGTATACACGCAATGACAGAAACGTCAAAGAAGACACTGTGCGATGTCAGCGCAGCTGTTTTAAAATAAAACGCGCTGAGGCTAAAAAACAAATAAAATCAAACCAAAAACCCCCAAACCAAGGCAACAGGCTTTCAAGGCAATTAAAGCAGTTCCCAGGATGAACCAGGAAACAAATGAATCAACAAATCAATCCCCAAACTTTGACAAAGAGGCAATAATCAAATCAAAAACAAGGGTTAAATACAAAGAGACCAGCAAGCTCCCCAGCGGAGTCGCCAAATTGTTGGAGAGGTAAATCCCCTCTATGGATAGAGGCGATCCCTACTAGCCCAAAGGGGGTCTAGCAACAATCAAACAATGCTACACCGCAGGTTCCTAGTTGTAATTAACAAGTGGGTAAAAGAAACCTACTTGGATTCCAACGCTGTGTTTGTCGAAGAGATGATCCTCCCACTTCTTCGCTCCAGCTGATCACAATCCTCCACTATCCTCGCGGAAGGACACCTGCACAAGCAAAGAGAGAGCAAACACAAGCGTAAAATCTACTAAAAACAACTATGTATCAGTCAGGAAGGATACAATTTACATTAATCATTCATAAGACAAATGGAAATGCAACCATAAGAGTAGTCATATATCTTTATTAATAAAAAAACAGAGTAAGGTACAACCGAAGTCCTGACGCTAAGTCCTTCTCTAGAGGGTCCAGCCAGCATGTCTTCCAAGCATTAACCTTTGAAGCAAATCTCCCAAGTCAAAGAGGTCTCTCTCTCACATACAAGGCAACAAGCTCATAACCTTCCTTAAGCTCAAAAGCAATCCTCACACAACACACCAAATGCCTACAAAGAGCAGCACTAATGCACTAAGAATTCCTCAATCAAAGTCTATATGTTCCAAACTAGCTGCTCATGGGCAATGGAGGAGGCTTATAAAGAGAAGGAGTCTCCATGAATAGGTAAAGGATGAGCTCCCCCCAAGATAAGTGGATGGTCAGTCGAACAAACATACCAGAGAAAAGATGGCGACCTCAACAATGCTAACAACCAAGTCTGGAGGCATCTGGAAGGTTGGCTGTTAGAACAAATTCGCCTAAACAGGATCAGCGCGGGTGCAAAACTGGGCTGGCGCGTTGGCATCGCAGATCTATTATAGAAGAGGTCTGGTCAGCGCTCAATGATACAAGCGGAGGGCGCACTGTTCGTGAAATTGGACCAGCACGGAAAACATGTGTGCTTCCGCGCTAGCAGCGCAACAGTTACACTAGCCTCCGCCGGTCAGCACGGTTATTTAATGAATAGACGCGATGATTCAATTAACTTAGGCAAAGAGGGTTTTTAGCCATTTTAGAGAGCATAAGTGAGGTGAATGTGGATTTATGGCACAGTAGGGAGACTGACATGATGGCAGTGACATTTTATTGTGTAACATATGCCCCCTAAAGCATGAAGCCCGAGAGAGTGGGACGGGTGAAATGCTTTACAAGACTGCTGGACTGGAACACCACCAGGGAGAACTTGCAGGCAGATACAACTGATATTTTAATTACATGTAGTCTAGGCATGGGCGCAGCCATCCAAAAGACATATGAAGAAAGGTCTGTAGCGTGGATGCAGCCACCTAGCCGAAGAGACCATAATGATAAGAGGTATGGTCGCATCCATCCTTAAGAAGACTCAGGTATGGTCGCAGCCATCCATCGATGAGTCATGTAATGATGTCCCACAAAATCGCAACCTGGTCCACAATGGACTAGAACCAGGGTCTTGCGCTCCATCC
>APFE031644885.1:3908-14814 GCA_000404065.3 Pinus taeda
TCTCCATGGGGATTTGGAGGAAGAGATATATATGCAGCAGCCACAAGGATATGAGGTAAAAGGGAAGGAGAAACTAGTGTGCAGGTTGAAGAAGAGCATGTATGGCTTAAAACAGGATCCAAGGTAGTGGTATCTAAAATTTGTCAGGTTTATGTCTGAACAAGGTTATACTAGGTGTCACTCTGAACATTGTGTTTATCTCAAAAGGCAAAATGATGGCAACTATATTATATTGTTATTATATGTAGATGACATGCTTGTTGCAAGTTCTAACATGCAGGAAATAAATGTGCTCAAAAGGAAATTGCGAAACTCATTTGTAATGAAGGATTTGGGTGCTGCAAAAAAAATCCTTGGTATGAGAATAACTAGAGAGAGGAAGAATCACAAATTAAAATTGTCTCAAAGTGAGTACATAGAAAAGGTGTTGAAAAGGTTTAATATGCAGAATGCAAAACCAGTTAGTATACCTTTGGCTAGCCATTTCAAATTAAGAAAGAAGATGTGCCCAAAGACCCAAGAAGACATCGATTATATGTCTAAAGTTCCATATGCTTCAATAATTGGAATATTAATGTATGCAATGGTCTGCACAAGGCCTAATATTGCACATGCAGTGGGAGTTGTAAGCAGGTACATGAATAATCTAGGAAAAAAACATTGGATGGCAATGAAGTGGATTCTCAGGTATTTGAGAGGTACCACAAATCAAGCATTATGCTTTGGTGGTTCAAACATTTCTCTACAGGGATATGTTGATACAGATATGGCGGGTGATAGAGATAACAAGAGGAGCACAACAGGGTATGTGTTTATTATAGGTGGAACAACAGTCAGTTGGGTCTCAAAACTACAAAGTATTATTGCACTCTCAACAACAGAAGCAGAGTATGTTGCTGCTACAGAGGCTACTAAAGAAATGATTTGGTTACAAAGGTTTCTTGATGAATTGGGTAAGAAGCAGGAGTTGGGTAGGTTATATAGTGACATCCAGAGTGCCATACATCTTGCAAAGAACTCTACATTTCATTCCAAGACTAAGCATATACAACTCAAGTACCATTTCATACGGTCAGCGTTGGAAGATGGACAGTTGAAGCTGGAAAAGATACACAGCAGCCAGAATCCTACAGATATGTTAACAAAAGTTGTAACCAGGGAGAAACTGAGAATCTGCTCAATTTCAATTGGTCTTCAAGTATGACGAAGAAGATGAGAAACAACCAGATCCAAAGTGGAGTCATTGTCTAGCAAATGAAGCAACGGTGGAGTTGCTATAATCAGTCTCCAAGTGGGAGATTGTTGGGTGTGGAGCCTAATTATCTTCTGTATTCAAAGGTATTGCCGCATTGGACCCCAATTCAAAATGGGGCGGCAATGCCACCCGTAAAATATTCGCTGCAGGGGGGGTCCAGGGGGGACGGCTACGACCTTTTGGGAGCCCCCCTTAGGGGGGGTTTTGGGGGCAGTGCCCCCGAAGCTAAGAATAGATGTAAAATTGCCTTGTAAAAGTATAGTAACTTCTAGTCAATCTGGGGCATTCATTAGGCGAAGATCTGACGGTAGAAGTTATGTTTAATTTAGGGTTTTTTGCCTTAGAAGGCAACCCCTCACTATGTATGAGGGAATTGTATTGTGTCTATATATATCTGTATTCTGAGTGAGGAAGAGACAGGAGATTGAGAGTGAAGAGGGAGTTACAGTGGATCTGCTGTAGGTTGTATCTCTTCAGTTTGTTGGATAATTTAAAAAGAAGGATTGGTTGTTTCTCCATGGACGTAGCCCAAACTGGGTGAACCATGTATATCTGTGTCTCTCTTGTTTTATGTGTTTTCTGTGTTTACATTTCTGCAATATTTTATGTGTTCCATTGCTCCATAATATATAATTTTCTAACAAGTACTTCTATCATAAGGAGAAATAACATAGAAACAGAAGGTACCCTTGTTTTACTAGCATATGTCAAAACCTACTATAAAATATTTTTAAATGAATTAAAAGTGCATCGTTTCAATCTTTTAATGGTGCCAGATGCTACAAAATAATACATATGCTAGAAGGAGAATAGCAAATCACCACATATGATTTATATTCACAAGTTTTGATGATGATGATAGAGTTGGTAAACATATTATTAAAAAATAAAAAAGAATATTGTTATTTAAAATAATTTAGAGTAATTTGAAGTAGTGTGTTTTATATTTTTAAAACATTTTTTATGTCATGTTTGTGAAAACAAGTGTAATATGCAACGTTATTGCTTAATACCTGTGTCTTATGCAAAAATCAATTGATTATATATATATATATATAATATATATATATTATATTATATATTAAAAACTAATAGAAAAATTTAACATAATAGAGGCTTATTATATATTATAATATATATATTGAATGAGTATAAGTTTTTGGCAAGTAGTATTGTTAATAGGTCTATATATTGACAAAGCTTTTTACAAGTAATATATCATGGTAAAAAGTGGGTAAATATCCATGGTTAGTTCTTGCAAATATTGTAATATTAGTTTTAATTTAAAAATGTTATAAAATTAAATTAAAATAAAATATTTATAAATATATTGATTTGAAATGATTAATAGTTTTGACATGTAGTATGATACCAGAGTATTGCCCATGGTATAACAAAAGCCTAAATTTTTATGAACTAGGCTAATACATTTTCCTTTTTATGTTTTTCTTAAATAATTCACAATTCAAATTAAAACCAATAAAAAAAGTCACCCAATCCAATACAAAAAAAAAAAACAATTTTATTTTAATTTTTTTAATATTTAGTTTAATATTTATTATTTACAGAACTTTAATAAACTTCCCTAAACTTTTAAAAAAAATTAACCTAATTAAAAATAAAGGTTTTTTTACCGAAATAAAAACGAATTTAACAAGTATAATAAACTTGTAGATAGGAATGACTAAAAAAAATTTAAACACTTATAAAAAAACATTTTGGTTATAGAAACATTTCATGTTATATTTACATGGATGGAAGAGTTTAAAATCAACAAAACCAAATTTACTAATATCAAGATATTGTTTGATGTGATGGAACATGTGTGATCTTCATTAAGGTTGGTTTTCTTCACTAATAACGTCTAAAGGTTGGATATATAATGGCCAAAACAATGTTGGATGGCCTTATCGGGTGAAGGTTTCCATTTTTCAACAAATATAATTCTTTGGTTGGTGGTATTTTTGAAATGTTTTGCTATTATGGTAATGGCAGAAATACACAAATACACTTTTATTGTACAAAGCATTTTTTATATGTTAAATTTTTGTTGTTATTTATTGAATAAATAATATTGATGATAGTGATGGGTATATGTTATATTTTATTTTTATTAGATGGAATAATTTTTAGAATTATTAATTAATTAAATGTAGAATATAATAATAATTATTACGAATTAATAATATTAATTATTGAAATTTGAAAGGTATGAACAAGTTTCCACATTTGAATAAGGGCTAAAGATGTTATAAATAGTATATATGATTGATAAGTTCAGCGAGTCGATAGCAACTATATTTGTCTAATTTAACTAATAAATGAAATGGTCATTTTGTGACATATTTTACCACATCTTTTTTCAAAATTATTGAAAAAATTTTAAAATTAAGATTTCAAGATATTTAATATGTAAAATAAAAAAAATTAAGATATTTAAGATTTATCTCCAAATAGTTATGACCATTTTTTCCGGTTTAATTTAATTAATTAAAGAAATGTCATATGAAATAAGCTATAGGTTTCTTAAGCATGTAGTATTAAAAAAATAGTTAAGCCTATTCTTCCTTTTTAATTAAATTTGTTAATTAAAAAAACATATATCATATGAACACTGGTTAAGAATTTTGGAGCATGCGCTATTAGTAAGTCATGGTATTGTACCAAAATCTATTTAAAGGTTAGGAATCTTTGTGCCAAGTGGGATCAATCTACATCATTATATATCTCCTTACATGTATTAAAATATACATATATATGTTTAAAGGATATATTAATCACTTTTGGTATCAATAATGATAGTATTAATAATAATGAAGTTATAATAAGTATTTTGATGTCTATATGTGTTTGTGAGCCATTTAATTTATATGGTTACTCTAATTTTAATAATAATCAAAGATAAAAAGTTAAGATTTATGTCAAAACTAGTTATGTCTTTTTAATTAAGTTTTTTTAATTTTCAATTTAATAAAAAATAATACCATGTGTAAATTATATTTCTATCTTTTTTTATAATATTAAATTATTGCTTATTATTAAATAATATTTTTGTTATATATATAATTTAAAACTTTTATCATTTAATTAGTTTTTTATGATTTTTTTTCTTCTTTTTATTTTAACCATATCAGATATATTAGAAAATATTTATTTAAACATCACTATCAATAAAGACAATCACTGCTATGGTACTTGTTTTGCTTTATAAGGCCAAACATTTAATATATTAACTTAAACCTATGTTGTTAAATTAAATTAATTAATATATTAAATATTAACAACCAAATACAGATACGAAAACCTAATGGCGACCAGGAGGTAAAACGGCGGGGAGAAACCAAGATAGTTAACGGTGCAGAAACCAGAGAGTAACATCAAAAGACAAGCGGGGCAACCGAGAGCAACGGTCATGACGGAGGCGGTCAGGAGGGGAGATATCCCCTCCTACCGAGATGCCGCAGCAGGAGAAGGACAAAACAGTCAGCCGACAACAGAGAAGCAGAACGCAAGCCCTGTCTTAGGTGTGACCTGGCAGGCGAGCAGAAGGGGAAAATGTCTGCCATGTGCAGAGGAGAAACCACGGTTCATAATGCTGCCAAATAAGCTGGAAAGGTATAGAAGCTACATGAAGGATCACGCCATAATATGTAATTTTGTTGGAGTCTGGCCATCCGAAAAAGACCTCACCAGATGGATTCAGCAAAAATGGTAGCCCCTAGGACACATCAAGCTGAAGCTGGGAGCAAAAGGCTTCTTTACGGTAATCTTCTCTAACCTGCAAGACAAAGAAAGATTGTTTGAGAATGGCCCTTATTTTTACTATAATGCTAGTCTATTCATGAGATATTGGGAAGAATGCTATAACGCTGATAAGGAAAAACTTTTAGCAGCACTGGTATGGGTTAGATTATTTGGTTTACCAATGGACTTATGGGACTCAGAAATTTTTGAAGGGATAGGAAACACGATAGGGAGTTTTGTGAAAATAGCTGAAACTACAAAAAAAGGAAGGCATACCTCGTATGCTAGGATATGTGTATACATGAACATTACTAACCCGATACCAGATACAGTGGAGTTAGAGTACCAGGAAGAAGTTTGGCAGCAAACCCTGGACTATGAACATATACCTTTTAGATGCCACAGATGTCATGAATATGGACACCTGGTCAAAGAGTGCCCCATAAAAGTAAGCAACATAAGAAAAAACAAACAGATCAGGAAGGATTCCAAGAGGTGAAGAGTAGAAAGAGATCTACAAAAGAAAACTCAAATGAAGGAAAGAAAGTACAACAAACAAACCCAGGAAAATCAAATAGCTTCGAAATCCTTCAAGAAGAAGGGGAAGATGAGGATCAAACCTTGGAATACCAAGAAGACAAAGGGAAAGACACCAGCTCCAGTAGCAAAAGGACCCATACTAAGAGGAAAGCACCGAGTGATATTCCAGAAAAAGGCAAAGAACAGGAAGAACAGACAGAAAACATGGAGACGGAAATGGAGATAAACAGGGGGGAAGACCTAAGTATAGAAGAAGAAGTTCTGATAAAGCTATTAAATGAATGGAGAAACTTGGATGAGCGATTTATCCCTGAGGACCAGAAAAAACTCTATGCGGAAATATTCCAGCAATATCAAGCCAAACAGGAAAAAGGCAAAACATCGACTAAAGAACATCAAGAGAATCAAAAGGACAGTCGACCAGACTAGCAAGGACAAGTAAAAGGAGGGAAAAAACGAGGGCGGAAAAATATAAAAGATTCCATATAATTAATGGGGGAAATGTTAGTGAACACAGGGAGAGTTGTTTCGCTTTCAGCGGTGTTCCAAAACCTCAATTAAACCCCTCAATGATATTGACATCCTAGAATATAAGAGGTCTAAACAGTAAAGGGAAGCAGACATCTAGCAGAACGATTGAGAAAAGACAAACCACAGATTATGATGCTTCAGGAGACTAAAATCTCAGGACAGAGGGTGGAGGAAATTTTAAATAAAATTAAACCTAGATATGAGCAAGTAACCATAGATGCTAAAGGAAGTGCAGGAGGGATGGCAGTCATCTGGAATCCAGCAGAAGTCATAACAGACTAGTGGATAGGAATGCCCAGAATCCTTACAGGAAAGTTTATACTTATAGGGCAAAGTGAATGGTTTTTAGTTTCAGTAGTCTATGAGCCCCACACCCCAGTAGATCGAGGCTTATTCCTCACTCATATGCAAAAGCTTGGGAATATGCATCAGGAATAGATGTGGATCATGGCAGGAGACTTCAATATGACAACATCCAAAGAAGAGAAGAAAGTAGGAGTACAGAGGGAAGACCCAGAGGTGGAGAGATTCCGAGACTTGCAAATGTAATCAAGGTTGGTGGACATTCCAACTATAAATGGAAAATTTACCTAGAATAACAGAAGAGGCGGGAACAAACAAATAGCGTCAAGACTAGATATATTCCTAGCCTCTGAACAATTAATAGGAAAGGACATATTCTATGAAGCTTCCATTCTCCCATCTATAGGGTTAGACCACTGGCCTATTAAACTGGAGATTGCTATGAACCCTCAGAACAAAATAAGGCCATTTCAGTTTGAGGGCTTTTGGCTAAGTGATCCAGAATTCATAGACAAGATGAAAACTTGGTGACAGGAGAGTAAAATTGGCATGGAAGGTAGGAACAAAATGCATACGTTCCAAATAAGACTAAAAGACCTAAAAGGAAAAATAAAGAAATGGAACAGAGAGGAATTTGGTAACATCCAAAAGAGAAAGAAAAACTACAGATAAGAATGGAGGGAATCCAACAACAAATCATAGAGGGAGGAAGAAGTGAGGAGTTGGCAAAGGAGGAAGGGAGGGTGATTAACCAAATGGAAGAAAGAAGAAAGCAAGAAGAAATTATGTGGAAACAAAATTCATGAGTCCAATGGTTGAAATAAGGGGAGAAAAATTCAAAATTCTTTCACAAAGCAATGCTGAATCATAGACAACATAATAGAATCTTTTCACTCAAGGATAGTCAAGGGAACATGGTACTTCAACAAGAAGAAATGGAGAAGTTACTAGTAGATTACTTCAAAGGGATCTTAACAGAACCTAATATACATAGGGAGGAGGAAATTACTAATGTGTGCCAATATATTCCTAAAAAAGTGACCAAAGAACAAAATCTGGCTCTACTCAGGGTGATCATGAAAGAAGAAGTGGAGGAAGTGGTAAAAAAAATGGCAAAGAACAAGGCCCCAGGGCCTAATGGATTTACTATCGAATTTTACCAAGCCTCCTGGAGTTTCATGAGCCAGAACCTTGTGGAACTTGTGGAAGAATCAAGTTGTACAAAGCGCATGCATCTGGCCCTAAACGCCACCTTTCTTGCTCTGATTCCGAAAACAGAGAACTTGGAAGAACCTTAGGGATTCAAAACAATATCTCTATGTAATGTAGTATATAAAATACTGGCTACAATAATGGTAAACAGACTTAAACCAATCTTGCCTAACCTCATCACTCAGGAGCAAACTGGTTTTGTTAAGGGAAGATAGATAACGGATGGTATAGTAGTTGCTCAAGAGGTAATAATGTTGACACCTAATCCTCTGCGATTGGGTGAATTTGAATGTGAACAGTCATCAAGAAGATGAACTGAGCAGTCACATTCATGTATATAACAAATAGCTACCTAATGGAATAAATGAATCAGTTTTTCTGCCAAGTCTGGAGTTACTCCTGGCCTGACATGGTATCAGAGCACAGGTCCCAGGTTCTTTTTTAAGCATGCCTTGTAACTCCTCTGTCCCATTCTTTGCCATAACGCATCTGTAAATAACATCCGTTGGTTAACCTCTGACATGGTATCAGAGGGCGCAGCAGAAGCATGGTGAACGCCTGAACATGTGATGAGGCCGCCAGGACATGAACGTTTCAGATTCCAACAGCAAATGGTATCAGGTATCAAAGCTTGAATGTATTAACGTGTTGTTTGAAGAGCTGTATTGAACACATGGTATTTGGAGTGACTGTGTATCGTTCAATTAACGCTATGTATTGTTTAACGCTGAGTTGAATGGCGTTGTTTGTATGGTATCACATATACGTGTGACATATACACCGCCACCCAAATACCTTTTAGTTGGACTGACTTTTATTCGAACCCATTTTTTTGCTGGCGTGAACTGTATCACAGTTACTAGGAAATTAGCCAAAATTTGCTGAAGGAATTACCATGATCGAAGCCAGACTTTTTTTTGAAGTAGTGTAGCCAGAAGGCATTACATGGGCCATAGTGTGTGAGTTTTATATTGGTGCTCGGCCTTGTGTAGAACAGTTGATTAACAAGAGAATTACTGAAGATAGAAATTTGTTGTCTACACCCAAATCTGGCTCTACCTTTACCCAAATTGATAGCAGAGCAGCGCGTTGAAATCTGCTTAAAGTAGGTTAGAAACAAAGTGTCGAGCAGCGGGACCTGTATTGAAATGAGACTATCAACTAACACTGTAAACAAATATTAGTCCTTTGACCAGAGCTGAGCTCAAGTCGTCAGATTAACACAAGCGCTTAATTGTTCATATATATGCAGCATATATACTGTGGTAGCGTTCAAGTATTTATGTATATGCGTGATTAAACACAAGCCTTTTATGTGATAGCTGTGATACGGTGATAGTGTTTAAACAAAAGCGCTGAATTTTTTATGTGATAGCAGCGATATATATTACAGTGGTAGCAAGCGCTCAAATTATTTTTGCGGTGATATATATGGTGATATATGTTACAGTGGTAGAATGGTTATCAGTATTTGTTTCAATGGTCAGTGATATATAAATGGCGTAGCAGAATTCTATCCCTGCTCAGATTTTGGATGAATACATTTTCATATCAAAATCATTTTTTTTAGCAGCAGAAGTTTTTTTTCTTTCTCCACAAGAGCAATTTTTTTTTTGCCATCAGAAGTATTAGTCTATCAGCAAAAGTATTTTTTTCTATCATCAGAAGTAATCTTTTACAGAATGCATTCAATCATCTCTATGGTAGGAATAGTTCTCACTGGCAAGGAGAACTATCCTGATTGGTCCCGGATGATACAACACACTCTCATCTTCAATGAGTTGTGGAAAGGAGTGTGTGTCGGAGAAGAAGATAGTGACCCAGAAAAGCCTACCTCAGACAAAGAGCTCGCCATTTTGGAAAACAAGAACAACAAAGCGTATGCATTAATCGCAGCATCTGTAAATAAGGAGGTGAGTCGCCAAATTTCATCATATTCAACTGCCTTTGAAGCTTTACAAAAGCTGAAAGAACTCTACGACTCACATTCTGCACTTGAAGTCATCCAACTCATGATTAAACTCTTCACTCTTGACCTGCAAAATAATGATCCTCTTGCTCTTGCATCTGAAATAAAGTCCATAATGCATGATATCAAATCCACTAAAGTTGAGCTGGATATCTCTCTTATTGCTTTTCTCAAGTCACTTTATCCTACATACTCCAATTATCTTGAGTCTTTGCAAGCAAATGGAAATCTCAAAGATATAACCTTTGACTCTCTTGTGAAAAAGTTTGCTGAAAGAGAAAAAGCCTTTGGAAAGAAGAAAACCCCTGAATCTTCTGAAGAGACTGTATGCCTTGCTCATAAAGAAAAGTATCCTGCTCAAGATTCTACAGGAGGAAGAGGTGGATGAAGAGGAAGAGGAAGATATTTCAGAGGCAGGGGGGCAGACATTCTCAAGGAGAAAAGGCAAATTTACACTGTATTCGCTGCAAAAGAAATGGATCACATGATGCCTCTACATGCAAGCTACCATGGGACAAAATTGAGCAGAGAAGAAACCAACAAAAAGGTAAAATTGATGATACAGACAAAGTAAAGCACCTGAATTCGCTCACTATGTTGAGGCACAATGTAACATTGGAGTAAATGAAGATTTGTTTAATACTTCACTTGCTTCCTGGAAAATGATTGGCTGCTTGATTCAGGAGCAACCTGTCACATGACTCATAGAAAAGATCTTTTTGAAGATTTCATTGACAATGTTGATGGATTAGTATACTTTTCAAATCAGTCAAAAATCAAGCCATCAGGGCTTGGCACAATCAAGCTTAAACTGCCTGGTCTCTCAGACTTTCTTCTGGATCATATCTATATCTCCCACAGCTCAAGAGAAACTTGTTGTCCTTGGTCCAAATCCGCCAGCAAGGTCACTCCATTCATATGTTTGATGGCAAGCTTGAGGTAAGAAAATCATCTGATCACTCACTTGTCATGAGGGGAATAGAAGAAGAAAGGCTTTTCAAACTGCAAGGAACATCTGCTCATGCACAACATTTCTCATATATTTCTCATCATGAAGAAGGTACAATTCCATCAAGTTTATTATGGCATGCTATATTTCGACATTTAAACTATGACAGTCTCCGCTTATTGAAGAAAAGTGGTGTTGCTGGTTTGCCTACAATTCCTAGAAAACTTAAGCAATGTGATGCTTTCATTCTAGGAAAGCATAGCAAACAGTCTTTTCATGACTCATATTCAAGAGCACATAGGAAACTTGAACTTATTCATTCAGATTTATGTGGTCCAATGCCTGTTTCTTCTGCAAATGGAAATAAATATATCATGACATTTATTGATGACTACACCAGAAT
>APFE031644889.1:0-16327 GCA_000404065.3 Pinus taeda
GCTCCCCCGCAACTATGGTTTAGACTTAGGAACCCATTAAAAACATTAATTATTTTAATAACTCCTTATCCGGGTGGAATTTCTCCAAATGATTTCTGGGTCTTGGAAATCTCATGTGCCTTAGGCTCTCCACCAATTTTCAAGGCTAGAGCACATCCAATGCTACCCAAAAGCAACACTCCCTCTTAGCGAGGAATGTGCTCTAGTAATGCTTCACCATAGAAGCATCACACTGATCCTTCGCATCAGTCCTCTGTATTGATTCTTGGCCTGCTATCCCACATCCACTGCACTGCTGCTTCCTGTATTATTGCCCATGACACTGCCACTGCCATTGCTACATCTGTACTGTAGCTCCCTCTCAAAACGCTGCCCATAGCACTGCCACTGCTAATTGTTGCACTCCAACTCAGTTACCGAGAAGTAAGTAACTGACTTCACCCAACCATTGACATCCTGGTCAGTCTGGAAGCCTCATGATGTTGAAAATACCTTAGTTGTTATCCTGTGCTCCCTCTACTGCCACTGTGCTGCTGCAAACACCTATGTTCCTCTCGCATTGTTGCAAACTCCACTACGCTGCCTCAAATTTCGGCACTCTAGCTCTGCCACTGTTGCTTCATCACACCTTGCTCCACCCGACACCTATCACCATGCTACTGTCTTTAAGGGCTCCCGTAGCCGAATGTGATCCAAGTTTTGGGCACCTCAAGGATCCTACCCCTTTTCTGTAGTCCTTTCGACTACAACTCCATGTCTCCCCCCCTCCTCTCTAGAGGCGCATGAGCACTCATGGCACAATTGTCATTAGTCTCAACATCCTTCTCTGCCTTTGCTGGAGCAGCATTTGACTCGAAAGCTTCTCCCTTGCCTGTCTTCCTGGGGCACTGAGAAGCATAGTGTCCCAGCTCCCCACAGTTCAAGCACTTGACCTTGGAGATGTCTTTCTTCTTCCTCTTCTGTAGCCATTGTCGTCCTGCTGATGCAAGAGTTGCATCCTCCTCCTCCTCCTTCTTGATTCGAACACCCTTACCACTAGTCCCCGCCTTGGTCAATCTCCTAAGCTCTTCCTGTCGAAGAGATGCCTACATCTCCTCCCAATTGGGGAGAGTTTCTCTGCCCAAAATGCTTTGGACAAACATCTCCCACTTCTCGGATACTGCATTCAGGGCAATGCTGACTAAGAAGTCTGGATCTGGAGTAGACCCCACAAAAGTAAGGTGCTCACGAATCCCCTGCAACCTAAGAAGGAAGGGATCTATCTCCTCTCCCTTCTGCATCTGATATGACCTCAGTTGATTCTCCAATAACATCTTCCATTGCACAGAAGAGTCCTAGTATAAGGTGGTCAGGGTGTCCCACATCTCCTTTGTTTTTATCTTCTTAGGAATATGTGGTATGACATGATCCTTGACCCCGTCTAGGATCATTCATTTCGCCTTCGCCTGGGCCTCCACATACTTCTCAGCTGCATTAGCGTCAACTGGGACAGCGACTACTTGCAAGGCATAGTCCTTGATACGATGTTTGTCCAAGATTGCCAGGATCCTGGCCTTCCAGATGACAAAATTGGAAGCCTCGTCCAATCTGTCCTGATCCCTCAATCCGTTCACTGCCATCTCTGCTCCTCTTCTCTAGACTCCCTCTGAGTCTTGATTTCCCTCTCGAAATCCTCCGACCAACCGTCAAATCACTCCTCTCCAATCCTCCTTTGTCGCTGCAACCCGAATCTAGATTTCTTGGCTGGAAATCTGTCAAGGTAGTGCTTCCCTCTACATTGGTTCAGTCTCCTTAGACATTGTCTTGCACTGACAGAAACAGCGTCCCACCAGCTCCACAAATCAAAATCTGCACAACTCCTTTAGCCTCGACAACTCGAAGAATCTGAGCCCTTCAGGCTCTGCATGGGCTGAATCTGCTCCTCCCAACCAACTGCGTCAATCCTTCCTGGCTCAGAAAGATGACGTGGCTCTACGTGAGCCTGACTTGCCCTCCTCTACCTCTACGTTGGCCCTTCTCTTGGCTCAGAGTGTTGATGCAAGCACTGTGTGAGCCTCTGCGTCACACTCTCTGCACTGCGTCATTCCTCCTCTAGCCGCTTCAACTCTGGAACAGCGTTGTCTCTCGAGACAGATGCTTCTTCATTGCAAATTCTCAGATTTCTTGGCTAGTGTTTTCAGTCGCCTATGATCTACAATCACTTTGATACCATGTGAAAATTCCCGAATCTAACACATCAGAAACCCCTACTGCAATTACTGGTTTATAATCTCCTACTTGTTCTTTACATTAACAAGTTATTTAATTGCATAAACATCGATGTAAACATTATTGCAACGTACACAAATATACAAATTTGGTGGAGAGGCTAGAATACATGAGATCTCGAAAAACCCAAAAATTGTTTCTGGGAATTCTGCTTAGAAATGACTTAATTAGATTATTAACCAGTTTTTAAATATTTCCCAAGTCTAAACTTAGGGAATATGGTTAATTAATCAGTGTTAACTAAGTCAATGCAAGAATCATCTAGAAACTCACATGGATCGATCCAGAGGTGATCCTAGCCATCGATTATGTTTTAATCTTGGTTGTTTGTGCTCCAAGAGTGGATTATAAGAGGAGGTCGATGTGGTGATGGAGAATACACTTGAGCAGTTCGATTTCTTGGCAAATTGATTTCCAAAGTAGTAGCTTTCAATTCTCGGAGAGAGTTAGAGATTGAAGCAGTGAATGAGGGGAAGGGATAGTGATCCGGAGGAAGATTTCAGATCCGGAGACGCAGCAGCAAGAGGGCAGAGTTATCCCAGTGAGGCAGTGCAGAGCACTGTGTAGTAGCTTCAGAGAAGGCAGTTCGATTTGCTGGAGAGGAAATCGTTCTCAATTCCAAAGGTCGGGCAGAGGGTCGAAAAGGTCGGAGAGACGATTTCCTCAACAGTTGGAGGCTAAACGACCTCATCAGAGATTGGTTGGATGCATGACGTCCAGCACACTGCGCAGAGCAACGCAGAGGGTGACACAAAGGGTCAGAGGGACAAGTTTTTGAAGGCAGGTTGTATCGGGATCGCTGGTGGAGGAAGCGTAAATTCCCTTCAATAATTTTTGCCCATAATTTCTTGTTTTGGATTTCCAGTTTCAGGCATCCAGATTGTACTTAGATTTTTGTTGTTGTATGATAATAAAAACCTTCACTATTGCACCAGTTTTCCCAAGTTGGGTTTTTCCAGGGACATTTGTCCAAAAATAATTGTCTCATATTTTATGTGTGTGCTAGCATTTCTCAGTTTCCAACGCATTATTTTTCCACAATTTTATTTGTGAAGGTTGCAGCGCGTTTATTTCGACGTTTCCTTAGCAATAAACTTAATAATTAATTTATCAGTTAGGAGAAATAATACCAGTTGTTGCAATAGGATTCTAGTTTCAAAATTTTCACATGGTATCAGAGCGCAGTTGATCAGCTGGAGAGCTCAGAAGCGAGAAGAAGGAATTTCGCCACTCAATAAGAGCAGCAGGCCGAAATTCCCAAGGAAAACGCAGTGTTTTTCCAAGAGGTCGAATTGCTTGAGGAAGTTTGATTTTTCTGAGGGGCAAAAGAATTCGATTCCTTCCAAATTGAGTGATTCCAAAGGCAGAGGGAGCAGCTTAGTTTTTCATTGGGAAGATCTCTAGCTGGACGCAGAAAGTTTTGCAGTAGTTCGCTAAAGCAAAGCCAGCATCGGGGTGGAAGAGTGAAAGTACACACAAAGGAAAAATTTCTCTCAGGGAACCTCTAGTCTCAAGAAGTTCGATTTTCCTTGCAAATTGGCAGTAGTTGTGAGCAGATCTTCTCACTCCATAAGGGAGTACGAGTAGCTGGGTAGTAGCCAAGCAGAAGGAAAGAGGGAGTTTTCGACAGATCGTTGAGATGGCCACTGTTGGGCTTCGTGATCAAGATAGGTTGGATGGAGCTTCCAACTGTCATCTGGAAGGCAAGGATGTCCTTCCTTCTAGATGAATATGGCCTGAAAGCCTACATCACTAATGTAGTGGCAATTCCCCAGGATGTGGATCAGCTCAAGGAATATAAGAAGGAAATGGCGTGGGCAAAGTGGTTGATTCTGGATGGCGTCCAAGATCATATTGTTTCACATATAGCTAGCAAAGATATTGCCAAACAATTGTGGGATGCTCTTTCCACATTATACTAGGGTACTTCTGAGTAATGGAAGATGTACCTAGAGGAGAAGCTGAGACTCATCTGGATGCAGAAGGGGGAAGGCATAGACCCCTAACTTACCAGAATTCAGGAGGTCCGAGACCAACTGTCAGTTGTTGGGGCAGCGCCTCAATCCACGGAGCTAGTGCGATTAGCACTCAATAGCGTCTCAGAAGATTGGCAGGTTTTTGTCCAAAGCATTTTGGGCAGAAATAGGCTACTAGACTGGGATAGAATGTGGGCCAATTTGCAGCAGGAGGAGTTGAGACAAGCTCTGTTAAAGAGCTCCATCAGTGGCAACAGCAGCAGCAGATCAAAGACGGTGAAGGAGGAGGAGGATGTGACCCTCGCATAAAAGGGTTTCAGCCAAGCACAGGGGGAGGAGAGAAAGAAGAAGAATGACCTATCTAAGGTCAAGTGCTTCAAGTTTGGCCAATACAGTACCTAGTGTCCTCTCAAGAAGAAGGGCAAAGAGGAGAAGCAGGATCAGGTGGCAGCTCATGCCGAGATAAATAGGATGTCCTCCAGGTTGGAGGAAGACTTTGCTATGTTAGCCGATATACCTCCAAGGGTGAGGTGGGTGACTTGGTGTTGTAACCCCAGAGCGCTATAGTTGGGCAGGATCCTTGAGGAGTCCACCTCATGGATATTACCTGCGTATGGGGGCCCACAATATTCAGTACTAGGATGGATCAGTGGCAACTGATGCAGTCAGTACCAGAATGATAGTCGCAAACTAACAGCAGTTAGATACTAAGGAGCACAGTGCAGTGCTGACAGTAGTGCGGAGTGGCACAATAGCAGAGTCAATAGCGACGCAAATTCCTTGGTTGACAGTGCAGTCGCTAGTTGCAGTCAAAGAATCGAGAGACAGACACATCATACTGAACATAGTTGATTCAATATTTTGGATGCTTTTCAGTTGCAGATGTTGCAGTTGCAGCAGCAACAGATGAAAGGGACTTGTAGTGTAGATGTAGTGTTGGCAACAGTATGGCAACATTAGCAAGAGCACAGATGTAGCATATATCAGAGTTGCACAGTGGTTGATGGGCAGTATGGTCAGACATCAGCAGCGTGACAGGAGATGATGCAGAGACAGGGTGTTATGGCAAGGAGTGCAGCACTAAACACATTCCTCGCAAAGAGGGAGTATTAGTTTTTGTAGCATCGGATGTGTTCTAGCCACGAAATTTGGTGGAGACGTGGAATACATGAGATATCCAAAACCCATAAATCGTTTCTGGAAAACTCTGCCTAGAAATGACTTAATTAGATTATTAACCGGTTTTTAAATATTTCCTAAGTCTAAACTTAGGTAATATGGTTAATTAATCAATATTAATTAAGCCAAGGCGAGAATCATCTAAAAACACACACGAATCGATCCAGAGATGATCCTAATCATTGATTATGTTTTAATCTTGGTCGTTGGTGCTCAAACAATGGATTATAAGAGGAGGTCGATATGGTGATGGAGAATACACTTGAGCAGTTCGAGTTCTTGGTAGATCGATTTCCAGAGTAACAACAGTCAGTTGTCGGAGAGAGCTAGAGATCAAAGCAGTGAGTGAGGGGCAGGGACATTGATCCAAAGGAAGATTTCCAGATCCGAAGAAGCAATAGCAAGAGGGTCGAGTTATCCCAGTGAGGCAGCGCATAGCACTACGTAGTAGCTTCAAAAAGGGCAGTTAGATTTACTGTAGAGAAAATCGTTCTTAGTTCTAGAGGCCTGGCAAAGGTTCTTGAGGCCCGGAGAGATGATTTCCTCAACAGCTGGAGGCAAAATGACTTCATCAGAGACTAGTTGGAGGCTTGACGTCAAGCAGAGCGCGCAAAGGAGAGCAGAGGCTGACGCAGAGGGTCGAAGGGTCGAGTTTCTAAAGGCAAGTTGTGTCGAGATTGCTCGTGGAGTAAGGGTAAATTCCCTTCAATAATTTTTGCCCATAATTTCTTGTTGTGGATTGTTAGTTTCAGGCATCCAGATTGTACTCAAATTTTCACTATTGCATAATAATAAAAGCCCTCACTGCTGCACTGGATTTTCCGGGGACATTTGTCGAAAAATAATAGTCTCATATTTTATTTGTGTGTGCTAGCATTTCTCAGTTTCCAACACATTATTTTTCCCCAATTTTATTTGTGAAGGTTGTAGTGTATTTATTTCGATGTTGTCATAGCAATAATCTAAATAATTAATTTATCAGTTAGGAGAAATAATACCAGTTGTTGTAATAGGATTCTAGTTTCAAAATTTTCACGGGACAATCACCATTGTTACTTAAGCAAACTATCATGTCACTTTAGGTTGTCTCTTCCCCAACTCAAGGGTAAATCCCTGGGAATTAGGATTAGTAAAGATATAGCCATGAAGGTCAAAAGTGATGTGATGGCATAGCTCTAGCAAAAGAATATTTTTGTAGTAGAATGAAAGTAAAGTGATATAAGGATAAAGAGATTAATGCCAACCCAAACAAGGGAAAATGAAGTCAAGAGGCCAATCTAAGAGGATAAGCTCAATAAAGGGCTAAGGTTACAAGGATTACATAAGCATGCCACAAAAAAGAACTAGACATTGCTGAAAATTATAATAAAGAAATACTAAGAGGGCCTTGAAAGTGTCGCATCAAAACTATGCCATAGGATATGCCCTACACAATGAAGTATTAGCCTAGCACCTGTTATTGTTGCGTTTAGCGGGTTTTTGAAGATCCATACAACTCGCTAGGGCTGGCACAAATAGAATAGAGATCTGTTAATTTTTCTTAGGGTTATATTGTTCTTTGCTTTGATAATTGCATTTCATTGTTTACATCCCGGAGGACACAAGACAAGGGACAAACCCCAATGTGGGGAAACCCTTGATCAAATCTTCTTTTAGTCTTCAATAGTTCAGCAGAGAGAGATAGTACAATTTACAAATCTGATAAGTTATAACAGTAGCAAAAGAGCCCTAACCAGAAAAGACAATGCAGTTAATAGGGCAGATTTGACCCTCAACAAATCCGACAACCTCAGTCAACTTCGGCCTCCAAACAGCAAGATAAAACATCTCTCAAAACAGTCAAATTTAGCCTAGTCAAAGTCTAGTCAAATAACCCACCTGCGATCAGCCTTAGTTGCAGTCAACATTGGTCAACAATCAATGTTTAGCCTTGATTTATGTGCCCAGAAATGCAGCATGCCGAAACAAAGATAACCCTCACAAAAATGCAATCAAAGAAGGTCAACGCATGTTGGTCAATGCTTGGTCAAATTGTCCAGAATTTGGTCTCCTGAAATTTCAGTCTCCTGAAATTTCGGCCTCCTGAAATTTTGCTCTCCTGGAATTTTTGCCATGTGGAGAGAGAGAGGCCCAAAAATCCATACCCAATCAATGAGGAGAGAGAGAGAAGTATGAAGATGAGTGTGTCCAAATGAAGCTCGGTCACCTTCTATTTATATGCAATGTTGAGAATGAATAGTCGTGACTATTGGGCTTCTCAGCCTACATAAGTTTGTTGCCCGACCTTGACAATTTGACCATAATCAAAATAAATTCATAACTTCATTTGTACATGTCAGGATCAAATGATCTTTAGATCAATCCTACACCTCTCAGATAGAGGAATACAAGAAAAAATATCAGTTGTCATAAATAAGATGACCCATGTGGAGTTTAGCCCTAGTTTCCAATTTTAACAGCGAGCACCCATCTCCCCTTGGTGAATTCATCCAGAATTCACAGGAGAGCTCAGCAGTGGCAATTCAGTTCAGTTTTGGTGTTGGGTTAATGTAGCATTGGAGCAAATTCTCGAGGCTAGTTCTATCTCAACTATATCAGTTGTTTTGGCATGTAAAACCCTAGTATAAATATATATATATTGTAAATAATGCTAGGATTTCCTTCTACTCATTATTGTTATTTGCAGTTCTATGTTTTTAAATTTTACATGGCAATCTTCTGCTTATGAATGAGAATTTTATCTGAATTATTTCTGAGTTAAAATTTCAAGAAAACTCCAATTTTTTGCATTTAGAATATTACAGTGGTATCAGAGTTGGTTTTCTATGAAAATTCCTAGATCTAACAATCTCTGGAATCCTACTGCAACAAAGTGAATCTACTTCACCTAGATTGTACATTACATTACAAACTTATTTCAGATTTCTTCTTGAAATATTGAAGTAAAATACTGAAGCGGCCTACACCAAATTAAATACGATTTTGAAACATAGAAACTAAGCAAGAAATACAAACACATAGGACACCGTTATTTTTGAACAAATGTCCCAGGGAAAACCCAATGCGGGAAAACTAGTGCAACATCTCTAAGGATTTTATTATTATGCAGGAGAAAAACTGAGTATAATTCTAGGATGCTCAACTAGCAATCCAATACAGAGAGAATATTGGACAAAAGATTGGTGAAATGATCTCACCCTGTCACTGGGAGAATCAGTGACTGATCTTGCTGAACTGGAGGCTCTGCGTCACCCTCTGCATGGTTTCTGCGCAAAACTGTGTCACCCCCGATAGTTTCTGCATCACCCCTGTTGGGTATTACGCTGCCCCTCTTCTGGATACTCTGTTGGCTAAGAAAATCTATCTTCTGCTTCTCGAACTCACACCCTGACTCCCAGCCACTGAAACCCGACTTCCCTTAGCAGGAAACTCGACTTCCCCTCAATGACTGCGTTGCCTTTGCATGCACACTGCATGGGCCAACCTCAGTCTCCCTCTGGACATCTTTCTGTCCTCCCTCTTCCTCGTACTCTCCGGAAATTCCTTCTTTCGGATTCTCATTGCCCCTCTATTACAAAAGATCTACTCAATCGATTTTTCCTCCTGAGAACTTCTCACTTTAGAAAATCGATTTCTTGATCTCTCTTGGTTTATTTTCCAAATGACCCTCAAGCCCCTTCTTATATCTTCTTGTTGGACAACCAACGGCCTAGATTAACTCCTAATCAAACGCTTAGATTGTTTTGACTTGATCTCCATCTTTTTCTAGAAGTTACACCCACAATTAGATTATGGAGTTTAGACTTAAGAACTCCATTAAAAATATTAATTATTTTAATATAATCATATTTGGGTGGAATTTGCCAAAATGGTTTCTAAGTTCTTTGGAATGCATGTGCCCAAGCCTCCTTGCAAAATTTGAGGCCTAGAGCACATCTGATGCTACCCCATATCAACACTCCCTCTTAACAAGAAATGTGCTCTAGCAATATACTGTTGTTGCATATTGCTCTAACTCTGAAGCATCGTCCTCTGCACTACTGATGTTTGACATGTTGTCCACAAACTATTGCGTTGTTGCTGACCTCTACTCTGTGCCATTTGCACTATTTCCAACTCTGCTTTGCGTTGCTCATACTCTAGTGCTCCTAGTCACTGTAACTGTCTCCCTGACACTTCTCGACACCATCCAACACTAGTCCATCCTTCTACTACAAAACTAGGCTCCTATAGCAAGGTATTGATCCAAGAGGTAGACTCCTCAAGGATCCTAGCCATCCATATCTCTTTCGAACTACAGCTCCAAATCAGCCCACCTCCCTCCTAGAGGTATCTCAGCTGTCATGGAAAACTCCTCCTCTTCGATCTTCGCAGTTGCAACCTTAGGATCGTGCTTCTTGTCCTTGTCCTTTTTCTTCAGAGGACACCGGAATGCATAGTGGCCCATCTCGCCACATCTAAAACACTTCACCTTGGAGACATCCTTCTTTCATCTTTGTTGCCCTTATTGTCCCTTCGATGCGAGGGTTGCATTCTCCTCCTCCTCCTTGGGCTTCGACCCACTGTTGCTGTTGTTTCCGTCAAGTTTGACCTTGACCAGGTCACTCCTCAGCTCCTCTTGTTTTAGCGCTACCCACATCTCATCCCAACTAGGCAATGTTGCTCTACCCAGGAACTCTGGACAAAGACTTGCCACTCATCTGAGACAGAATTGAGGGTCAATCTAACCAACTCTGAATCTAGAGGTGTATGCCCCACAATAGAAAACTCATCACAGGTTTCCTTCAGCTTCGTGAGAAATGGATCCACACACTCTCCCTTCTGCATCTGAGCAGATCTCAACATCTGCTCCAAGTACATCTTTTGCTGCGCCGAAGATCCCTGATACAACGTGGCCAAAGCATCCCAAGTCTCCTTAGCAGTTGCTCTGCTAGCAACGTGGCACACCACATGATCCTTGAATCCATCCAAGATCATCCGGTTGGCCTTCACCATCTCAGCCTTGTACTTTTTCAGCGAATTTGCATCCGCAGGTTCAACTACCACACTATCGACATACGTCTTGAGGGCATGCTCATCTAGAAGGAAAGACATTCTAGCCTTCCAGATGGCGTAGTTGGATGCTCTGTCCAACTTATTCTGATCCCTCAAGCCACTGGTTGACATCTCCTCTGAAAACTGTCGAACAACTCCCTCTTTCTCCCTACTGCATAGCTTCTAGGCTGGCTTACATACTCCCTGATGGAGCTAGTAAGTCTGCTGCTCCTCTGCTGCCCAGCAAATGAGAAATATTGATTTCCTCAACAAGAAACCACTAAGGAAGTATTCCCTCACTATGCAATCTGCTTCCTTCTTCTTACGGCTTTTCTGCGAACACTCAGCTTGCGAAAAACTGCGTCACTTTAGCTCTGCACTGAGGCTCTGCGTGGCTCCCTTTGCCTTGGAAAATTCTCAATCCAGTAGTCGTACCTCTCTGTCGACTCACTCAAAGAGAGACAACCTCGAAAATATAGCCCTCTTGGCTAGAACTGCGCAATCCTTCAGGGGATTCAAACTATTGCTTGTTGCAACAAGTTGGCCCTTGCTCCAATGCTAGATTTTCTCTTCCTGTTTCACATCAAACGCTCTGATACCATGTGAAAATTCCTAGATCTAACAATGTCTGGAATCCTACTACAACCAACTGAATCTACTTCACCTAGATTGTAAATTACATTACAAACTTATTTCAAATTTCTTCTTGAAATATTAAAGTAAATTATTGAAGCAGCCTACACCAAATTAAATATGATTTTGAAACATAGAAACTGAGCAAGGAAATACAAACACATATGACACCGCTATTTTTGGACAAATGTCCCCGGAAAAACCCAATGCAGGAAAACCGGTGTAGCAGCTCTGAGGGTTTTATTATTATGCAGGAGAAAATTTAAGTACAATTCTAGGATGCTCAACTACTAATCCAATACAGAGAGAATATTGGACAAAAGATTGGTGAAATGATCTCACCCTGTCACTGGGAGAATCAGTGACTGATCCTGTTGAACTGGAGGCTCTGCGTCACCCTCTCCGTGGCTTCTGCGCCGAACTACATCACTCCCAGCGGTTTCTACGTCACCCTTGCTAGGTATTACGTTGCCCCTCTTCCGAATCCTCTGTTGGCTGAGAAAACCGGTCTTTTGCCTCCCGAACTCACACCCCAGCTCCCAGCAACTAAAACTCGACTTCCCTTAGCAGGAAACTCAACTTCCCCTCAAGGACTGCGCTGCTTCTGCATCAACACTGCCTGGATCAACATCAGTCTCCCTCTGGACATCTTTTTGTCCTCCCTATGCCTCATATTCTTCGGAAATTCCTCCTTTCAGATTCTCACTGCCCCTCTACTACAAAAGATCTCCTCAATCGATTTTTCCTCCTAAGAACTTCTCACTTCAGAAAATCAATTTCTTGATCTCTCTTGGTGTATTTTCAAAATGACTCTCAAGCCCCTTCTTATATCTACCTGTTGGACAACCAACGGCCCAGATTAACTCCTACTCAAAAGCTCAGATCGTTTTGACTTGATCTCCGTCTTTTTCTAGAAGTTACATCCACAATTAAATTAATACCCATTAATATTTTAATTTCCCTAAGTTTAGACTTAGGAACTCCATTAAAAATATTAATTATTTTAATATAAACATCTCTGAGTGGAATTTCCCAAAACAGTTTCTGGTATCTTTGGAATGCATGTGCCCAAGTCTCCTTGCAAAATTTGAGGCCTAGAACACATTCGATGCTACTCCAAATCAACATTTCGTTGTCTGCCTCAGGGTTAATTGCAAATAAATTCATGGGTTATTTTTTACGACTGTTGTCGCACAGATTGTCACGACAACACTCAGACCGAGGGCTGTCACCCTGATCCCAAATCTCTCCGTTTAAGCATGTCTCCCACGGCTAAGGGGGGTAGACCCTATGGGATAATGGATGACCAACTGGGGACCAGTTGGGTTGGGAGACACGAGGGGCAACAAGCACTTAATTGATTTTATTAAGTTAATAGACCAATGCCTTATGAAATAAATGATTAAACGATTATTTATTGAATATTGCAGAAATATAAACCATGTAGAACAATCATTTATCATCAAATAACTCAAGCGATGTAAGATTTTCAACAAATGCACAACCCCTTTAAATGATCCAACAATTAAACTTCAAGAAAAATTAAATGCTTTAAATGACCATAAAATTTAAATGCTTACCAGCTACCACTTTCATATAGCCAACTTGTAAATAAACATTATAAGTGCGTTTAGCTATAGAAAAATGGACCATAAAAAATGAATTTTCAAATTTTTTTATTAAGCTTTTTCAAAATATTTTTTAATTTTAAATTATTAATTTTTTAATTTTTGTTTTTGTTTGCAGGTGCTGGAGCAGCGTGGAAGGAAAATCCGGCAGGGAAGTAACGCTTAAAGAATGTGGGATAATGGAAGTTGTTGAGCGACTAACGACAGGGATTTCATTAATAATGCAAAGCAGAGTAGAGAGGACTTTAATATTTCTTAGAAATGCTTGACAAAAATTTCTAGTCCTATCCTATAGATTCCTTGGCAACCCTCATTAAAAATTTAGATCTGAAAGAATTGTTGGTGATATTTTGTGAAAGCAATTTTAAATGAACCCCCCAGGGCAAGACAGATTAACTTGGAGAATCTCGAATTTTCCTTTTAGCTCAAAAAACCATGCAGAACTGATTTAGAGTCCGATCTTACCCTCACAGGGCTATAGCTCAACTGAAAATTCTCCTCAGTACCTGATAACCTGCAGACGGTTAATGGCGCAAAACAGAAACCCATAAGATGAATATGTGCAAGAATCGAAACGTTGAAAACCCTAACTAAATAATTACAATATTCACAAACTGCAGACTCTAAAATAGCCAGATTTCTTGTTATGCCACAAATATTTTCAGAATTGAAATTTTAATATGAGATACTTCAGGAAACCCTGCATGCATTCATTAAAAAAAAATTCAAATGATAAGCTCGGGATTAAAAACTAGCTGGGCTCTTTCAGAAAACACAATCCAGGAGTTGGCTGGTTCAGCCGAGAACTTCCCCTAACACCCAGTAAACTGAAAACTTAAGATTTCATGCACAGCTTAAAATCAACCATTTACATAGAGGGAGAAAACAATAATGAAATCCAAATCAAATGGAGATACCTGCGATTATATTTCAAAATCTAAACTATCATTCAAACCCCAGAGATCAGACAAGATACCTGTGCCTGAATCAATCTTCATCAAGCTATTATCAATCACTGAAAAAAAAAAGATTATGTAAAAAAATAAAACAATCTTACAGCATTTCCAGAAGAGTAACACCAGCAAGATTTTCAACCCCAAAATCTTTCTTTATTGCACAAAAACTGACTACAAGAGAGCTTTCTTTAGCACCAGACTCTCAAATCTAAACTAATCTCAAATGACCCCTAGCATCCTATTTAAAGGAAAAATTCCCAATGGCTAGTTCGAGTGATCCATGTCAAACTAATCTCGATCGTCGATGAGGATCAAGATTTCTTTTAATCTCATCCGTCGAAATTTTAAGTGCATTTTAATATATTAAAAAATTAAAATTCTGCATTTATTTACTCAAAAATTTGACTTATTATTATTTTATTTTATTTTATTTATTTAATTTAGTGTTAATTTAATTAATTTTAATTTATTTAAAATTTTTTTTAAGTTATTTTTAATTTTAAATTTTTTAATTTTATTTTAACTTTATTTAATTTTATTATTATTTTATCTATTATTGATTTTTTAAATTTCTTAATTTTCCTATTTTATTTTTGATCCTCGAACCTTAGCCTTTGGAAAATCACCTAGGACCTAGGACTTAGCACTTATGAGGGGATTAAAACATTTTCTAACCCTCAAGAGATTTTACATCATGACTTTTACAATTTTACATCTCAAGGGGGAAAACCCATTTGACATAGACCCTCAGAGACCACCCAATTCTACGACACAACTATAATCTAGCAGATCAACATACTAGGATTCTCCTAAGATTCTAATGACAAAATTCATTCCGGCTTTGGGGTTCGGCTGAAGGAAATCTTTGCCGATCATTGATCGGTGAAACAAAAAACCTTCCGGAACATAGATTATCACTAAAACATTAGGTCCACCTAGGCAATTTACATACATGACTCAGCTCTGCTAAGATTATTTACAATTCACACATGCAGACTGGTTTACAATCATAATATGATCAAGTCGACAATGACTGTCGAATGGCATGGACATGTCAATCAAGTGCTATCCCTTTTGCGAAAAAGGAGGTTCACTGCTATGGGTAGTTGACACGTAGTGGTCAACATCTGGCTCCACTTGGGGACACGTTGCTACACTGTAGGAATGTGAGAATCCAGAATCTGCATCCATGCAACACACAACAAAATATAAGTAGCGTCCATTCAAAAATCATCATCATATAACATAAAGTACATAAAAGATATAAGCTCTTCATTTATTAACTATCTAGAAAAATAAATCTAATCCTAAAACAAAAATGAAAATGCTGAAAAAATAAGGAGTAAGGTTAGAAATACAGAAGATGCCCCATGGCATTAGATGTGTTCAATATAGTGTATACTGAGCATTTGCCTGCTTTCAGGCAAATCTGTCAGCTGCTTGTCGGATGTACCATGTCCAATTCTGCACATGGTAGGACTTTTTCCTATCCAAAAATCAAGCTGCTCGCGGCTGTCTGATGCATCAAATCTTCTTCTCGTTCTCTTTCTTTTGCGCTTTTTCTTCCTGGCAAGTTGTATCATTGATGACGTGGAACTTTCTGCTTCAAAGCTCTCAGATGAAGTATGTAAGATATGCGTGACATGTCTTTCTTCGTTCTGCATCTGCCCTGTAAAGGATGATGGATAAATCTCACAGGTGCCATGAGTTATAACTTGATCTTCTATGACTGGTGGATGAATCTGATTATTAATTTTTCTTTTATCCAGGTCACCTTCAATTATCCACTCTTCATTGGAACAAAGGACCTCATAATAAGATGGAGCTTACATAAGGAGGCTCCTGATTTATTGACGTTCCCTGGTTTCTTTCATCCTCTGACCATTGTTGAATTTTCTGAACCTGTATTTTAATGGCATCTATCAGACTAAAGTGTTCAACCTTCATAGCACTGATTTCCCTAGCATGGTTTTCTTCCATATCTTTTATTACTTTATCATTCTTTTCCTTTATGGTCATCAAGCAATACTGCATGGAGTTTATCTCTTCCTTATGATTTGCTTGCACGGCAGCCAACTGATTATTATGATCGAACGTCATGATAGTCATTTCTTCATCCATAGTTAATAACTTGTTTTGCATAGAATTAATTTCCCTATCATGATTAGCTTTCATGGTCGTCATATTTTCCTCTAAGCCTGATAACTTGCTTTGCATAAAACTAATTTTTGTGTCATGATTAGTTTTCATGGCCTCAATTTCCTTAGCATGCTGATTTTGCATAATCTTCATCTCCTTATTACATTTTTCCAGGTGGATGCATAAAGTTCTCACATCATTAGCGTAATTAGTTTGATTGATCTCCATATTTTTTACCAACCGCATTAATTCTTGTATAATTTGCTTTCGATCTTCCTTTTCATTGTCAACATTGTTTTTACAATTTGTCCCTGCTTTTCCACTATCATGGATTTGATCTGCAATGGTACAGGTGGATGGCACATTCTGATATGAAAAATTGTCTTGGAATCTTTCATCGACAGCTAGACCTTTTACAAGATTACTTTCATTCTATTGCACAATTTTAGGGGCACAAGGCGAGCTATCTAGATCACCATATCTATCTTTAAAAGCATCGACAATGTCTTGTAAA